>JAJJMA010117490.1:0-24020 GCA_023529015.1 Papaver nudicaule
GTCTGTATTTTAAAACCGGAATCTTTTGGAAGATGCGTGCAGTTTGTTGCTTTTCAATACTGTGTTAAGTATCTTACATCCAATATGATGCAGTGACCTTATATACTATGAAATCTGAGTTCATATGATTCATGTGCAGAGCTTTTACAGTCGTTGTATTTGACATTGTAGGTTTGGCAGATGGCACTTTGATAAAATTATAAGATTATACGAGTAAAATGCAGCCCCCCATGGGAAATGAAAGGCCTGGGCCTCCAAATTTCCCTGGAAGACCTGCAGCTTCACCTATGGTTCCTGCCCCTGTTCCAACAATGTCTGGACCTCCCAATTTCCTTGGAAGACCCACAGCCTCTCCTCTGGCTCCTGCTCCTTTTCCAACAATGCCTTATTCGTCCTCTGGACCTATGACTGGACCTCCAACTTTCCCTGGAAAACCTGGAGCTATGTCTAATAGTCCATATGCACCACCTTCACAAGTCTCAGCTAATGTAGGTCCCTATCAGCGTTTTTCAACACCACAGACTACACCACCAGCACAACCTATGTCTCCATTCGGTGGCCCACCAGCTGGTCAACCGACGTTACTCCCACCCGCTGTTCCTTCTGGAGGTCAGCAAGCTTTCCAGCCCTCACCTGCTCCATTTCATCCACAGCCCCAGCTTTCATCGATGCCAATGGCACCTCCACCTCAACCTCAAAGTGGAAATTTTCCGCCCCAAAGAGGGAATGCTCCCCCGTCCGCTTTAGATTCATCATTCCCCGCAGCAAGGCCGAATGTGTATGGTAATCCTTATAGGCAAGTGGCTCCAGCTACTCAAGGTCCTCCACCAGTGCAAAGTCCTGCTTTTCTTGGTCGCCCAGGAGGTTATGGACCACCAAATTCTCTTGCAGCCCACACAAGCTCATTGCAACATCCTGGTGTAGGACCCCCTGTAGGTGGATTCCCAGACTTAGCTGAGGAATTCCGCTCTCTGTCAGTTGGGTCTGCTCCAGGATTAATGGACCCTGGAATTGATCCCAGATCACTGCCAAGACCGTTGAATGGTGATGCTGAGCCAACATCCCTTGTGGAAATGTACCCCATGAATTGCGCTCCTAGGTATTTGCGGCTCACTACCAGTGCGATGCCAAATTCCCAATCGCTTCTTGCGAGGTGGCATTTGCCTCTTGGAGCAGTTGTTCATCCTCTTGCTGAAGCTCCAAAAGGGGTCGGTGACCCAGATTGTTTTGTTGAATTGTCAATTCTTCTCTCTTAAACTTTGGAAATGCATCGTCTTAGTTACTATTTTCCATGTGCAACTAACTTCCTTAACTTTTTATTCTCTGTCTCAGGAGGAAGTGCCGATAGTCAATTTTGGACCCACTGGCATTATCCGTTGTAGGAGATGCCGTACATATGTCAATCCATATGTGCAATTTATGGATGCAGGGCGGAAGTGGCGCTGCAACATGTGTGCTTTTAATAATGATGGTAGACTCGCAACAAGCCATTTATATTCATATTCATATTCATATTCATAACTGGCAGAAGTCAGTTAAAAATAACACGTGTTTCAAAAAGAAATTTAAAATTAACAAGTAGCTGTGGTACTGTTAGATTTATTGCCTTAATATACCCTTGTAAGAGAGGAATTAACTCCATCTCATAATTCTTCAAGTTTCGTAAAGTAGGACTAAAAGATGATCTATTTAACTCCAATTTCAGTTCCCGGTGAATATTTTGCTAATCTGGATGCTAGTGGTAGAAGAATTGATATGGATCAACGGCCTGAACTGACAAAGGGTAGTGTAGATTTTGTTGCTCCAACGGAATACATGGTGCGACCTCCAATGCCGCCGCTATATTTTTTCCTCATAGATGTATCAATTTCTGCTGTCAAATCTGGTATGCTTGAGGTATGGAAAATACTCTGAAGGATTTTTATTATTTGAACCAAAGTCCTTGGATATTGTCTTCACACACACTTGCATATTGTGGATTTGCTAGTTCTTTCCTATAATATTTTGTTTGCAAAGTTTACATGTGCTTCATCTTGGTTAAGTCGAGCCTAGGTGAATTACTGATCTTTACCATTCTTTGGCAGGTTGTAGCAAAGACCATCAAGTCTTGTTTGGATGAGCTGCCTGGCTCCCCAAGAACGCAAATAGGTTTTATAACTTACGACAGCACGTTGCATTTCTACAATATGAAGGCAAGTTTCTTGTATGCTTCATATTATGAACTCACTAGTATGATATGACATGATGTTTCTTCCCAATGTTGATTATACTTGCCAGGATAGTTTCCAGGTTCCCTTGCTGGTTGGTTTACAATTTAATCCAGCTTATGACATATTCACCTTTTCCTTGTGCCAGTCATCCCTGACGCAGCCTCAAATGATGATAGTGTCAGATCTAGATGATATATTTGTACCTTTGCCAGATGATCTCCTTGTAAACTTGTCTGAATCAAGACACGTGGTGGATTCGTTCCTAGATAGCCTGCCAACCATGTTTCTGGACAATGTAAATGTGGAATCCGCGTTTGGTCCAGCTCTCAAAGCTGCATTCATGGTTATGGTGCGTTTTCTAATTGATATCTCTGTATTCGATTTGTAATATGTATTTGTTTTTGAAGCCTTTTAAGACATGTAAATTTACAGATATATCAAATCACACAGCCTCTATAACTGCTCCTTTTAACAGAATCGACTTGGAGGGAAGCTTTTGATCTTTCAAACAACACTGCCAACTCTTGGTGTTGGCCGGTTAAGGTTACGTGGCGACGATCTTCGAGTTTATGGAACAGATAAGGAACATGCCTTACGAATACCAGAAGATCCATTTTACAAGCAAATGGCTGCTGATCTTACTAAGTTTCAGATCGGTGTGAATGTATATGCTTTCAGTGACAAGTACACCGATTTAGCTTCCTTAGGTATACTTATTATTATAAGTACGGTATTTTAATATCCTTAAGTTGTTTCTTTAAATAACATTCGTTTTTTCCTTTATATAGGAACACTAGCAAAGTATACTGGTGGCCAGGTATACTACTATCAGGGTTTCCAAGCAGGTATTCACGGAGAAAAGTTGACTTATGAGTTAGCTAGGGACCTTACAAGGGAGACTGCTTGGGAAAGCGTCATGCGTATAAGATGTGGAAAAGGTCGATTGACTGAGCTCACCCATTTTAGATTTCTTAAATTTGATTTTAATGGTTATATTGAGTCTCTCTGCTTGCGTAGATGTTGATTGGTGGTTTTTAACGAGAATTACTTTTATTTTCTTTCAGGAGTACGATTTACCACGTATCATGGACACTTTATGTTAAGGTCAACAGACTTATTGGCACTTCCAGCTGTTGATTCGGATAAAGCCTTTGCGATGCAGTTATCTTTGGAAGAGAATTTACTGACTAATCAAACCGTATATTTCCAAGTTGCGCTGCTGTATCCTTTGTTGCCTAAAATTATATTTTGGAACGCATCACTATATCAGAAAAAAGAAAATCCTGAATTACTTTTCTTCTATAGAAGTTTTTTAATATCTATTACATAGTTTTTTCACCCATTATTCAAAATTACCGTACGTCGCTTTCCTCTGGTATTCATGATTGTATATCTATTAATGCCAACTGAAGTTTCCTTAGCGAGGGAAAGATATACTTCTTCTTCCGGAGAGAGGCGTATCAGGGTCCATACAGCTGCAGCACCCGTGGTAGCTGACCTTGGAGAGATGTACCGCCAGGCTGACACTGGTGCTATAGTTTCTGTGTTTAGTAGGCTCGGTAGGATTTAATAGCTCCCTTTGTATTTATGGTCTTTTCCGTTGGCATGTATTTATTTTTTTAACAAAGATACACTCTTGCAGCCATTGAGAAAGCTTTGTCATATAAACTAGAAGATGCACGTCACTCTGTACAACTGAAGATTGTGAAAGCCCTGAGGGAATACCGAAACCTCTATGCTGTGCAGCATCGTCTAGGCGGAAAGATGATATATCCTGAATCACTGAAACTCTTACCTCTGTATGGGTTAGTGCTGTGTAAATCTGTACCTCTTCGCGGAGGATTTGGTGATGCCCAGCTTGACGAACGTTCTGCAGCTGGTTATACTATGATGACCCTGCCTACTTCGAGGCTGCTAAAGCTTCTCTATCCTAACTTAATTCGCATTGATGAGCACTTAGCAAAGGTAGAACTAGCATATTAGATATTTCTTTTTCTTTTGTATAAAAATTGAATGCTGTAAGTCTCACCCTACATCACTTCAATCTATGTTTACAGGGACCAGCTAATTCTGATGATTTGGCGAGTTACTTAAAGGAATTACCTTTAGCTTCAGAGAGCTTAGATTCTAGAGGCCTTTATATTTATGATGACGGACTCCGCTTTGTTATTTGGCTTGGCAAAATTTTATCACCTGAAATAGCTAACAATTTAGTTGGGGTGGATTTATCAGGTTTCATTGATCTGTCCAAGGTATGGTATTCTTTCATTGCTGCAGTCGTACTTTCAGACAAAAAAATCCTTAAAGACTTGCTAAATAATAACACATCCTAGCAAAATAACGTGCAAAGCAAGAAAGAAAAGCAGATCCTAAACTCATTTTCTATCAGTGATTCTTGTTTTATTGTGATTTGGGCTTATTTGCCTTCTAGTTTGTGAAGATGCTCAGCTCTTTTTCTTTTTACGTAGAATTTGTTACTCTTTGTAGTGATCTTTTGGTGTGCTTCTTGTGTGGTACTCAGGTTAACCTTTCAGAGCAAGATAATGATACATCAATTAGGCTAATGGCGATACTGAAAAGATTAAGAGAGAAAGATCCTTCCTGTTATCAGCATTGCCATCTTGTAAAGCAGGGTGAACACCCAAGAGAAGGCTTACTGCTACTTGTGAATCTAGTCGAGGACCAGATTGCTGGAAGTAGTAGCTATGTGGACTGGATGCTTCAAATACATCGGCAAATCCAGCAAACTGCTTAATATTTATAGAAGGTAAGTTGCTACTTTGTCGTGGTTTGATTTTCGTCCATGTGTACCCCATCAGCCAAATTTGGGATTGGACACTTCCATAAGTAGAATGGGTGATCTTTAAGTTGCGATCAACTCTGGCTATAAGTTCATGCATATGATTTAAATTCTGTCATGAATCCTTTTACTGAATCAACCACACATTGGGTTTGCAATTTCATTCAGCAATTTCATTGTTATAATCTCTGCAATCATCTTCACATACAGATTTCTTTCTTTTTATCTCTATGTAGGTTATATATCTTGATAGACTTGGCAAAAGTTGATTTGGTCGGCCACCTCCGTGATCATAGGACTGTGACGTGAAACTTGAGATGGAGAGATGGAACATGTGGAGAGGATATTCATCCAAGGTAGAAGAAACAATGAAGAAGGTGGATTTCAACACAAGGGTTTGGGCTTAGTGGAAACTGATTACTGTCTACACTTTGATATGGTAAAAACAGTTAAGCGCTGTTATTTGATCAAATAAATAACTAAACCAGGGTTAGTTTTAGTTTAATGTAGTGTTTTCAACATTAAACAAATAAATTTGTGTACTTAATGTTATAGCTTACCTTTAATTTTCTTCCGTGTTTTTTATTGTTTATTCTTTTTTGTTTTCTTTTTGTCTTTGAGGAGTTGATGTCAAAAAGAAGAATTTTGAGAAGATTTATCATGTGTGTAGACTCGTTGTAATGCAACTGTAAAACTTATGATTTTTTTCTTTGATTTCCCTTGCAAGGGCTTGTTTGGTGCAATTTTTTTTGTTTTTATCGTTACTGGATAAATGTGTTTGATAAGTTAAAAATGAAAGTTTTTCGTTTACAATGGTGTTTTACAGTGAACATCGTGCACAGTAAAACCTGCTACAAGATAAGATGTATCGCCGACAAGTCAAGCACGCTTACGAGTTTCATTTGACTTGATTTTCTTGCAAAAAAAAGTTTAACGTCTTGTTGTATTTGACTAAAATATTTATATATATATAATAACAGAGTTTTTTTAATTGCTCACATTCACTGGAGCTTCTGGTTGATTCTGGCCCCACCAAAAAACTTGCCAACTTATTTTAAAATCTCACATAGAATCTCAATATATGATAATATCTATATATCTCACATAAAATCTAATCTAATAATAAGAGAAAACGGGTAATTAACATTTAAAAATGGGAAATAATAAATGAGAAACAAATTACATCAACATATATTTTTCATCATGATTTCATCGCAAAATTAAAAATTGATCATCAAAATTAATAAATGTCCAAAGTCCAATTACAATCTTTATGATCACGCTAATGCTAAGTACAATTTAAGACTACTAAGTTGGAATTAAAAAAAAATACTAATCAAATTGGGAGCAAGGAATAAAATTTAAATCAAAATACCTACAATTATAGATAATTATACTTTGATCAAAATGTTCATCTTCCTTCGCAATGCATAATCCTGTCAAATGGTCAAAATACAAAATCATTAGAAAAAGATCGTTAAAAAAATGATACAATACTATTTAGAAAGACTACTAATATTATTGTTCATTCAAGAAAAAAAAAAAAAAAAAATGTAGAGAAGAAGAAATCCATAGCTATTTTCTACAATCAAAGATTTAGAATTAAAAATTTGGAATTAAAAATTTAAAACATGACATAATTTACTCTAACGGGTAATTTAGGATTTCAATTCAAAGATTTAGGTAACTTTAGGTAAATTTAGTAAAGTATTTTGGTAACTTTAGGGAGTAATAAATATATTTGAGGCGTAACATAATAGAAATTCTTATAGAATCCAAAAATATTTCTTTAAAGATTTTTATTACATATTAGCATATTAATTTTGTTATAAAATCTAAAATCTATTAACTTAACATAGTAGATTAGACGAGAATAATATAAATAACAAGTAAAATACAACTAACCAAAAATAATAAATTATGTATGTATATTTTTAGATTTTCATTTACATTATCTTCAAAAATTGTCTTTTTAGAAGTCGTAGCCTCACTGTCTCTCTATATAAGGCGTCGCCAAGCCCATTGTTATGTGTCGTTCTTAATTTTTTTTAATCATTTTTCTTTTTTATTTTAAGATTTGTTATCTAATGTGTATTTGTCTTTGTCTTGCAGGTATTCTAAATGATTTATTCCAATTTTCTTTCTTTAATTGGTCTTCTTTTGATTCATTTTTTATTTTCCAATTGGTGTTCTTTTGCGTTGTCGTAAGCAGCTTATTTTTTATTAGATTTTTCAGATTTTTACATTTTATTTTATTGTTTGTTGCGCAGAATATTCATCGGAAGAAATTGTGCATCTTCTATTGTGTTTTGCAGCCGGTGCTTTCTTTAGAAGAAGACTTGATGTTTTATTTTTTTTAATGGTGTTGCATCGATCAGTTAATTGTTTTACAGGTATCCTTGAAATAAGCATAGTCGATTGGCATCGCAAATATTATTTGATCAGGATTTCTAATAGATTGCCGCAGAGAAGAAATTGGTAAATATCTCTCTACTCTCTTTCAATTTTTAGTGTATGAAACAGGGAAGAAATTGGTAAATTTTCAATACGCATGAAACCAGTATTTTTTCTCTCTATCTCAAAACACACGACCCACACGATCGAAAGAAACCAAGATTTCTTTATGAAGTTGTATCGTAACAGTTGGTATTGCTTTTAAGAAATGCTCAAACCACACCATCCGTAAATAAGGTAATTATACATATTAATATCGTTTTTTTTATTTTTTTTTTGCTTTCCAGGCAATGTAATTTTTTCTAGAAGGATTGGACAATTGGTACAATATCGTTTAAACTTAGTGTGCCAATTTAATTATTCCACTTAGTGTAGCATAAACTTGACCTCTCTAATGTGTGCATGCAGTAAAAAAAATACTAATTAGTTATCGGCATGGGCAGTGTAGCGACATGGTCAATGGCTTACTGCTGTGCTCGAAAGCACCAGGACAAGGGATTGGTGATTTGGCTCGAAAGGACCCGATTTTAAGTCACACTATCTCAATGATTCTGTCAAAGAGTACTGACCGATTTATCCTTCCCCTCACGATATAAAACATGGGAGACTCTTCGATCGGTGTAAAAATGTTGATACGGGAGACTCAAGTGTTTTGGTTACTAACAATCCCAAACATGCTTAAATCTGTACAAAAAATGAAAAAAAAAACATTTTCTAGCTTAAATATGGAATAAAAAAACTCTTTTTCATTATGCCAGAAAGATATAACAAGACAACCTCCCATTTTATTTTCAACAATATTGTACACCAAGAAATACATGAATCTGATTTGTTGTACCAAAGTAAGCGTACTCTCTCTCTCTTATATGGAATTTTACGGGTGCTCATCCATTGATTTTATGTCCATTGAAATTCACGGGTTAAACACATGTGGTATTATATTTTACTAGAATTCACGGATACATACAATCGAAATAAAATAGAAAAAAATATGTACAATGGATTTCTACACACATAAACGTGTAACTTTCCCACGATTAATATTTATACATAAAGAAAAAACTTAGCTACATAATTCACGAGTACATATCGACTGACTCCATATATAAGCAATATTTTACATGTTTATCCTTCTCTCTTATATATGGGATTGCACGTGTGCTCATCTATTGATTTTATGATGATGCGCATGCACGTTCACAATATGGCCATCGGAATTCACAGGTTGAACGAATGTTATTTTACTGGAATTTTTCACGGGTTGAATATACTTCATCGGAATTCACAGAATAGACGAATGTAATATTATATTTTACAAGAATTCACGGGTAAAATACACTCCAAATAAATGGCAGGGAATATGTACAATGGGTTTCAATACATATAATTCACGGGCAAATATCGCCTGACTCTATATATAATTAACTCACACGATAATTCACAATTGTATCCTATTAATTAATCATGGATATACATAAATTGAAATTCACGGGTTAGACGCATGTGATATTATATTTTACTAGAATTCACGGATACATACGATCGAAATAAAATATAAAAAAATTAGTACAATGGATTTCTACACACATAAACGTGTAACTTTCCCACGATTAATATTTAGACATAAAGAAAAAACTTAGCTACATAATTCACGAGTACATATCGACTGACTCCATATATAAGCAATATTTTACATGTTTATCCTTCTCTCTTATATATGGGATTGCACGAGTGCTCATCTATTGATTTTATGATGATGCGCATGCACGTTCACAATATGGCCATCGGAATTCACGGGTTGAACGAATGTTATTTTACTGGAATTTTTCACGGGTTGAATATACTTCATCGGAATTCACAGAATAGACGATTGTAATATTATATTTTACAAGAATTCACGGGTAAAATACACTCCAAATAAATGGCATGGAATATGTACAATGGGTTTCAATACATATAATTCACGGGCAAATATCGCCTGACTCCATATATAACTAACTCACACGATAATTCACAATTATATCCTATTAATTAATCATGGATATACATAAGTAACTCACACGTTAATTTACAAGTTTATCTTTCTCTCTTACATATTAGATTTCACGAGTGCTCATCTGATGATTTTATGAATGATGCACATGCACCCTCCTAATATGCCCATCGGAGTTCACGGGTTGGACGAATGTGATATTATATTTTAGTAGCATTCACGGGTATACACTCCATCGGAATTCACATGTTACACGAATGTGAAATAACATTTTACTAAAATTTTCGGGTAAACATCGAATGACTCCATATAGAATTAACTAACACGATAATTTACAAGTATATCCTATAAATCATGGATGTACGTAGGTTCATTCTATCTTTTATTGATAAATGGTTTATTCATGGTGTTAATTGCAAGACCCGGTCTCCAATAGTTCATAAATGATGTAAGGCAAACAAACCCGTGCGTAGCACGGGTGACAAACTAGTTTACTTACATTATATTCTTAGAAATGCCATCTGTCGCGCGACTTGGATTTTCGCTCTAATATCCTCTCTCTTCCGATTTCGCTCTGCGACTCGGATTTCTGCTCTTTCTCTGCGACTCGGATTTCGTTTCTTTCTTATGATCCTCTTTGATTTCCAACCGATCCTTCACCGATTCTCTGATTCTTCATTCGATTCTCCCTGGTTCTTTGTTAGATCACCTATTATTATCTCTGATTCTCGTCGTTTGAGTTCTTATCCTGGATTCTCTGGATTTTAGAAATGGCTACTCATTTCCATTATCATTAAGAAGCATTACATGTCTGTCTTTCTTCCTCATAAACATAGTTATAAACATATCTATCATTAATCTACTAACATATCAATCTGATGAAGTCGTTCAGCAAATCGCCTCCTAGTTCCTTCATAAACAAAATCAGGAGCCGATGCAGCAAACTCCTCTTCAAGCTGAGCTATTCGTCGTGCAACACGAGTTCCTCTTGCAACAGGAGAAACAACAGGAGAAATTCCAACCCTTACATGTTCATCGGTCATAGGAAGAGGAGAAGGAAATCCTTGAGAAGTACGGCCTTATTCTGGAGGTATTTCATAACGCACTGGATTAGCAACAAGGATTTCAGCAGGATCGGGGATAGGCAAACTACTCCGAGAAGTGCTTCCAAAGACAACATTGATTCCATTAAAGCGACAATGCCCAAGCCTGCAACTCAAATGCATATAACAAACATGACTCACCCTGCATCTTCCATTGGGGGGAATGGGCACTGGAGTTCTTTCTCTTGGGACTTCAGGAACAACACTCTCCTCATCACTGTCGGAGAGCTCGATAACTTCTGGTACATGCTTAGGAGGATCTGGAAGGATTTGGACTTCATCATTCGATTCTATCCTATTAGAATCATCAAATTCAGAACTTGTATATCCTCCAACGAGTACTGTGATTCTCATGGTTTGATTTCTGGGTGTGCTATTCTTCTCAGGATGAACCTTGCTAATTTCTCTATTAGTGTTTGGACGATCTTGTTTAACAATGGTACTTTTATACCATTTATGGAATCACACTAAATGAGGAATTAAATGAGTTTATTATGCGATTAGACGCCTCAATTGGGGTAATCCCTTGCATCTGATTATCCATTTTCAGAGATTATCAAACGCCAAACCCTTTCATCATTCTGAATCGGCTAATCACATTAACTGCTAAACTGGATTCGAGAAACCGTGTTGGGTCAAGCTCAAACCAGGATAAAGTGAGTTCTAATCACCCACTAATCCTCCTCAACGGTAAACACTGTAACTATAAATCTCAACGGTCCAAATTTCACTCTGTGACAAAACTATGCGTTACCATCATAACGGTCTGGAGGGTGACGGCACGAGTCTCCTCTCTGACTCTAAACCGTTGGTTCCCCACTACATTTTGTTACACGTGGAAAGAAAGAAGAAAAGACCCACCAATCATTTGGTGATTAGAAGTCATACACCCCTCACGTGTGGACTCATAGTGATTCAAAAAGGGTTATACCAATCAAAAGTCGATATGAAAATGCACATATTGATAAATACTAACCACCATGTTGCCAAGATGGGACTACTCATGACTTGCCTTGACATCTACAATTCGTCACAGGGCTGGAACCATGGTACCCCTTTTGCCAATGAGACTATACTTGGGTCTGAATATTGTTAACACTAAGGTCCACCATAACACAAGGCACCTTAATGATACTCAAATTGCCAACCAGTTGGGTGCTAAAATGATAATATTTGGTTCGGACAACATGAACTATGGTGGTTACCTGCTAACCAGGCCTGGCAGAACCACAACCCAACCAAATGACAACAGCTCTGTGGGCACGTGGGTCTACCGTTCTCTAAATCAAAGCATCTGGTCTATTACGGGTGGTACGAAAACCCCCGAATCAAAACAAAACCTAATTTGTCTGATCGGGGAATTCCAAATCTTGCTGCGAATTACCCATTGGAAATCAGATGTAACCAGGGTCAAAGTATAATTCAGTCAAGAATGAAACAGATGATTCAGAAAGATTCTCTGAAATGCAGAGATATTTTCAAATTAAAGCTGCTGGATTCCCAAATTTTGCAATCAAAAACTATAGAGGTAACCCTAACTTTCATTGTATTAATTTGGGAATTTTCCTCTAGCTCTCAGTTCAATATAGTTGTAAGAATGGCTTTACTTGAAGAAACTATTGCCCAACTTACTAAAAATATGGAAAACTCTGCTCACATTGAGGATGATGATGAGCCTTGTGTTGAGATTGATCCCTCTTTCCTAATCTCAAAAGAAATAAGAGACTGGAAGTTATGCTTTGTAGGAAGATTGGTCTCACACAGAAAACCACAAGTTATGGAGCTCACTAACTGCGTATAAGAAGATCTTGGAACTTATCCAGAGGATTCAACATCTTCAAATTCAGCAAAGGTTTCAACTTTTATGTGATCAAAGTTAATAATGAACAAACAACATTTGCTCACTAAAGGTCCATGGGTTGCTCTGGGAAGTTTTATGGTGTTAATTGGAGCTCCTATTTGTGGTTTTGTTACTTTCAATCCAGCCAAGTTTGATCACATCATGATGAAGATCCACCTCAAAAGAGTGCCAGTTCAGATGACTAGTTGGAAAACTCTTTATGACATTCTCAAACCAGCATGTATTCTTCAAGATGCTTTGAAACCCTATGGTCAAGATGAAAATGATAAGAATGTTGATATTGATGTTCTCTTAACTCTCAAGAACAAAATGCCAAGAAAGGTCAAGAAAAGAATGTGGGCTAAAGTTGGAAAGGTCAAGAAAAGAATTGTGTATGACTATGCTATAACTCCAAAGCTATGTCCTAAATGCAGAATACCTGATCACCCTAGAGATCCATGTGACTTGAAAGTGCAGGTGGAGAAAAATGATAACCAATTTCACCCTCTTAATCTGCTGGAAAAAGGGGAAGGCAGCAACAAGAAGCAAGATGGTGATGATGATTCTTCTGGATCTGATCATATAGCCATAGAAGTAGCTAGAATTGAAATGGCTAAACCCTTGAGAATGCCATTTTTCAATGGAAGAGAAATCCTCCCTCAAACTGCCAATGAGAATGATAAAGAAGAAATCGATAATGCCAAAAAGAATAATGAGGTGAATGAAGGTATGAGATTTGACTCCTCATATCCCTTTATCAACAAGCTTAACAAAAATGTTTTTATGGGGAATTTTGATGAGTTCTTAAGTGGTAGTCAAGACTCCAATGTTAAGAGAAACAAGAAGTTCTCTAGAAGAGGAAACTCTATCAAACAAGCTGCCAAATATATTAACATCAAAGTTAGTCCAGGCTCAGTACCACCAGGGTTTGAGCAAATTGCTGAACAAAGAAAGAAAGAGAACTTGATGGTCAAACCAATTGCCAGGAAACTTGAGGATGATCTTCTTAGCTCTACCAGCATGAGGGAAGACAACAAAGAACAAAACCCAGGGTCTACTAAGAAGAAGAGAGGATTCACTGATAATGAAGCCACCAACATGAGAAAGGAGAAATTTTAAACCAATGCCATCATGATCCAATTCAATAAGGACAAAGCCAGTAAGGACAATACTCAGGGTCTCCACTTGAAAAAAGCCAAGGGAAAGGAGGTACATCTAATCCTTAATCTTTACTTGTACTTACTGATTGATAACATGAATGCTTGGTATAACATTGGTTATCTTCCTAGAAATTACAGTAGCATAAATAACTATCATGCGAGTCTAGGAAAAGAATATCCAGAAATTTTCTTACTTATGGGAATTCATTGGTATCCTGAGTTGGAATTGTCAAGGTCTAGGTCAGAAAGATACTCAAAGTCACCTTAATGACTTACTTAATAAGGAAAATCCTGATATAATTTGCCTCAGTGAGACTAAGCAACAAAGTAAAAACATGGATAAAATTATGAGGAAGATGAATGTTCAGAACTATTGGCTAGTTCCTCTTTGAACAAGCTGGGGGAACGACTATCATTTGGAAAAGTCATCTTGATGTAATCATTGAGAGTTGGGATCATAACCAAATAAATGCCTTGGTAATGGAAAATCCAAACTCTCAAAGATTCATGGTGACTGTCTTATATGGTAGGCCTTATCCAAATCTTAAAGATGAGTCATGGTCCCTTATCCCTATCATGGCTGCCTCTATGAATCACCATTGGCTAACCATTGGGGATTTGAATGTTGTTCTCCATGCCACTGAAAAGAAAGGTATTAAACCTTTTGATGCTAATGAAAAGCTAATACCTTCAATAACATCATCTCTGAATGCTCCCTTCAAGACCTAAACTATTCTGGTTATCCATTTACTTGGTTTAACTAGAGATCTGATATTCATAGAGTGGAGGAAAGGTTGGATAGAGGTTTGGGGAATGATGAATGGATTGAAAGATTCCCCAAATCCACTATCTTTTATCTTGTAGCTAGGGGTTCTGACCACAACCCAATTATTCTAAAGTCCAATCCTGAATGAAATGATGGTGCTTATCCTTTCAAGTATTTTAGTGGTTGGATGACTCATCCAGACTGCAAGAAACTCATTCATGATGCTTGGGATCAACACTACAGGGGTTCTCCCAGTTTCTCTGTGAGTACTAAATTGACTACTGTCAAGATAGAGCTCAAAAACTTCAACAAAAATGTCTTTGGGAATATCTCCCATAACATCAACAAACTTAAAAACAAGATAGAGGTTCTCAGCAAGAAAAATGATAGATCTTATGAGGAAATAAAAACTCTTGAAATAAAACTTCAAGTATGGAAAGATGTGGAGGAAGATTTTTAGAAAACCAAAAGTAGAAACAACTCTATCAAACTGGGAGATAGAAATACAACTTTTTTTTTCACAATAATGCCAGGAATAGATACAGAAGGAATAAGGTTGATACTATTAAGACACATGATGGTACTTGGATAAGCAATAGAACAGAAGTTGTTGAATGCTTCACTGAACATTTCAGCAAAATCTCCTCTACAACAAATCTTACCATAGACTTGGATTTTATTAATCTTATACCAACTATCATCAATGGAAAGGACAATGAGTAACTAAAATAAAAGACATCCTTTTCTCTATGGAAGGAAATCAAGCACCAGGTCCAAATGGTTTCCCCCCTAATTTCTTCCAGCAAAACTGGGATGTTTTAGGTGGTGACATCACTAGAATGGTGCAAGATTTCTTCACTACTGAAAAAGCAGGGGTACCGATTGTCTTTTGACCAGATTGTCTGAGATGAGTCTGTTTTCATGGCTTTCAGGCCAACTATATCCTGTTGACCAGATTGTCTTTCATGATCAAAGATCTTCAGCTTGGCAACAAGGTCACTTCTTGTTATATCTAAGCCATGAACTTCTTGGATGGCATGTTTTTTCGATTCGTACCTTGAGGGTAATGACCTCAGAATTTTACTCACAATGTCCCTTTCCGGAATAGCTTTACCTAAGGTGTGACAGGAATTCACTATCTCAGACAATTTGTGGTTAAATTCTTCAAAGGTATCATCCTCAAGCATTCGAAGGTTTTCCCAGTCAGACATGAGGTTTTGAAGTCTAGCTTCTTTTTCTGCTGAATTCCCTTCGAATACGTTCCTTAATCTATTCCAAGCCTCGTGAGAGGTTTCACATGTGGCCACGTGATGGAAAAGATCAGGTGTAACTGCATGAATGGTAGCATTAAGCCCATCATAGTTTTGCTTGGCGGCGAGTGTTTCCACATCATTATAAACCGCTATGTCTTTGAGGACAGTTTCACCGTCAACTTGAACAGTTGGTGGTGAATATCCCTTTTTTGACATAAACCCAAGTTTTGAAGTCTCGGGCTTGCAAAAACGAAGTCATTGCAGTTTTCCACCATAGGTAGTTTGTGCCATCAAACTTTGGTGGTACGTTACAAGCTCTAACGCTTTGGTCCATAGCTCACAAGCCTCGAGACAGTTACGTCTTTTATGTGTTCACCGGCTCTGATACCAATTGAAAAAGCAGGGGTACCGAAATACAACCAACTTTTCGTTTGGGCTCGTGAGACTTATGGTCAGATCTGGACGATCTCAAAAATCAATATCCAGATCTGTTAACCTGAGTTTGGATCACAAGGATCAGTCCAACGCAAGACATGGTCTTGGTAAATCCAAGGGATGGATTGAGGACAACGATCAGGTTTATTAATAACGTACTTCTTGTGTTTGCTTTAATTATATAATCAGAGAATATAATGCGGAAAGTAAAACACACAAGACACCAAAGATTTTTTTTAACGAGGAAACTACAACTTGTAGAAAAACCTCGGGACCTCGTCCAGGCTGAACACCGCACAGTACAAACTGACTACAAACACTAGCCTACTATAAGACTTCGGTCTGGGATGTAGCAGAGACCAATTCCAACCCTCCAAGCGAACTAGCTACTGTCGCACTCCTTACGTCTCTAGATCCCCCACAGATCGTCACGCACTTGATTCCCCTAGCTGACGTCCTTTACAGGCCTAGGAGTTGCTTTAACCGCTGTTAAAGGCTTGTGTCAACAATTTCGGCTTTGCAACTTCAATTATCGACTGTATGTTTGAACTGTCCTCTATCAGTTTGACATACACAAAGTGACTTCCTTCGGATTGCTCCAGGTCATAAGAAATCTACTTACAAGCGGGGGCTGACAAGTAAACCGAGTAAACTATGCCCCACTTGTCTCTACCTCAGTTGTACACGAAGAATCAATTAAGAAACTTATACAACTGGAGCTAACTAGGTCTTACAACACCGAGTGCAGCCGTGCGTTGCTTCCTTTCAAAACCCTGTGTGTAACCTATCAGTTCTTGAATGGCCTTATATCAGAAGAGAAGGACCATAGAATAGACAAGAACGTGATCAGGTTACCAAGGTTACAGGTTACTCCGATTTCAACCACTAAGGTCTCAATCTCCTACCTGTGCTTCCCAACTCTCAAGAGAAGTCTTTATAGTCGTAGGTAAATCCCGTGAGGAACTGCTACCTAATAGAGGATGACTATACCACAACAAGCATTCACCGAAGTGAAAAGAGTTTTACGATCACTTCCCAAAGGACCTTCACGTATGCTTGATGCTTGCGGTATTCGTCATTAGACATCTCTATTTATAACACTCAATACGATAGGTTGTTTTGGAATTAAGCAACTAATTACTTGTCCCACAAGTTTAGGAAACCCTAACTTGCAAACCAAGTAAAAGAGATTTATCTCAATTGGAAATCATTAATCATTTATCTGCCAAGTGTTTTGTTAGCTCAAAAACACTTCAAGATAGAGATGATATAGCATTTACAGGA
This sequence comes from Papaver nudicaule, assembly GCA_023529015.1. Lineage (NCBI taxonomy): Eukaryota > Viridiplantae > Streptophyta > Magnoliopsida > Ranunculales > Papaveraceae > Papaver > Papaver nudicaule. Next base: position 17,299 of record JAJJMA010117490.1, read on the forward strand.
AGTAGACCACCGAATTAATCTCCTCGGAAATGATACAACACAACCTCGGTAACCAACTACCTTCGATGAATATTTCTACTTGACTCACCTTCGGTGACGTCTACTCAGCCACGAGGTCAACTTTGGTAACTCAACTTCGGTAACTTAACTTCGGCATTCTTTCTTTGGCACACTATTCGAGTTCTCTCCCCGAGGATACAGTAACAGTTAACTACGATGGCAACCCATCCCATGATTCCCATCCTCAATGATTATACAGCTCAGATCAACCCCGATGACTATGATCACGCGACTTCGAACATATATTCTCTATCAGCAATTATAATCTCGAAGAACCATCACAAACAACACTTGTGGATTTGTTTGTTAAGCAGTTGTACGTCGAGGAATGAAAAACCTGGCATCGATATTCTCCAACTATGAAGGTCAGTGGACTCGGAAGAAGACATTCTACCTGGACCTGTCAATTAACCAAGCACCAGTACAAAGAAGTTCAATAGTTCAACCCGAGGCAATCGTTTCAACATTTATGTGAATTAATCAGCTCATCTAGGTGAAGGGTATTCGAAGTACAAAACTAAGATCAGCACAAATAAGTTACCTCAAGTCATATTAGAGGCCCATTCAGTTCGAGGGTCACCGACCCATCTTGTTAAGCCACTTAAGCATCGCAAGCATAGTAAATTTGGGGGAACTTAAATCTCAATGCAACATTCTCGGAGTAGCCTATTCAAGGGTACTAATAATTGTTGGAAAAATCTCGCTAGCAATCGAAGTAATGTCAGATCCCACAAAGTACGGACGAAGGACGAAGAGCCAATAGAAATCAATGATCGAAGAAGAAAATTGCAAACCAACTTCGGCACCACAATAAAGAATCACTTCGAGCAGCAAGATCATACTACCAATCTTGAGTTTATCCAGTTCATCAATACAAAGAAATTACTTCGGAGCAGCCTCTATGCCAAAGTCGTCATAAGGAGGGAGAATTTCTAAAACTTTTCTCGATTATTTTCAAAGTTTATAAAATGTCTATGCACCTCCCATGCTTAGAATAGCGTTCAAACGAGTCATACATTATTCCATGATGACATCACATAAGTCACTTAGCAACAGTGTATGAAGTCATAAAGTTCTTGCTTACAACATGTTAAAATCGCTTCCTCCCACCTCAAGGGGCGTGAATATCGAAAAAGACTTAGTTTCGAATTAAGAGAAATAGAGCAATAATAAAGTTTTGGACGTTCCAAGTAAATATGATCGAACCACCTCTTTTACAACTTGAAGGGAGGGGGCATCGAATAAATATGTTTAAGATCGAACCATCTCTTTTTACCTCGAAGGAGTGGGGGTATCGAGTATGTTTTACAAGCATCGAGCAATATGCAATGATAATAAAATTAAGAATTTTTAAGTTACCAATTAGAATTTTTAATGCCTTAGATTTATTAAGTCTCCTCTTGATACAATATATCACGTTATGTATAAAGTATACTTGTCACATTATGATGCATTCGAATCTCCTTAGCTTTATGCAATCTTCAACTTTGCACACTATTATATTATACATGAATTATACTTATCGCAAACATCTCAGGTACAAACACCAGATCCTCCTCGGTGAGGCAAAGTCCTACCTGATTAGGCACGTCTCCTAAGGCTTTGACGCCATGAAAACGAAGAGGCCATGACGCCATATCTCCCCTAGTGCCTTGTCACAATGAAATTAAAGGCCATGACGTCAAGGCCCAGATGCCACAAATAAAAGGCTTTAACGCCAAAGGCAAAAAACGCCAAAAAATAAAAAGTCCTCAAATAGCAGGCACAGAGCTGATGTACATATAGCCGTAAGGGCCCTACGAGCTATATGACACAGTCCTCTACCCACAAGACACCCCGTTAGCGGTGGATACTTTGCATCAAAGCTATATAAGCCGAGACCCATTTGGATCCACTACCATACGACCATGAGGACCTCTCTTTGAGGCGTCAAGGGGACGATAAATGGGATTAACATCTACCCTTAGAGGTGGATGGAACCCCGAGGCGGCTAATTAGCTTTTACATTCACGGGAATGGCAAGCGAGTTACGTAGCCGAGGGACCTCCTCTAAAAATCAAGCACAACCTTGAGGAGGGGCTAGCGAGAAAAGAAGAAGTTGAACTCCAGGCCGCGATAGGAGAACCGTACCATGTCTAAGCTCCAGCCTTGACCGGCACTCCCCCATTGTGCTACTTTATTATCGAGACACATAGCAGCTACCCACCATAAGTTTCCTACTCTACTTGGGATAAACGGGTTATCAGAACACCATCATGTTCTCTCGGAGGATACTTAGTATCTTCGATACCCACCTAACGTACTGAGGCAAAACGGGTACCTATGGTCTCGATAGCCAGTGTTTTGCTTGAAACCAGCGCGAGTAGCTCAAAGCCTTTGGGAAGGGTGATCCGTAAGCCCCCACTAGCTTGGTTTACTGCCTCCCACATCGAAGTAAGCCCCGAAGTTGCACTCTAAGTAACCTTAGGATCCTATAATTTGCAAGGTAAACTTCGTGCCTGATCACGAGTTACCAGGCAAGCAATACATCTAAGAAAAGTACGTGCCTGATCACGTCATACTACAAAAACTATACATCGAAGAAAAGCATGATTCGATCATGAAAAAGAAAAAACTTCATTAAAGAATGATTCAAAAATATACTTTATCAAAGAATGAATTGACAATACTCTTAACTTCATTACAGGTGAATCAAAATATTCGGCAGGGTGGCTCGAAGTACAAATGAATAAAAATCCAAAAAGATACAAGACAGGGGCACAAACAAATCACAAAGATATTTCCTTGAAGTATTCACTAAAGCATCAAACAGGAGCATGCACTAAGGTTTCTTCGATAAGATCTAATGGGTTTCAAAATTGGCTTCGCTTTCAAGACGCTCGAAGAAGGCTATACATAAAAGAACTTGGCTAAGGACCCACTCATAGACCGCAACGTCAATGATACAAGTCAGCAAGGCAAAGTGATAGCAATCTCCATTCACCAAGGAGAATGGCATCCTTCGTTTCACAATGGAGAGTGTAGATGGTGAAAAATGAGAGAGGGAGAAGATTGTCAAAACACTCTCGAAACCATGTCTTATTAAAGGCAATCGCCTATTCAGGCTCATCTCTATAGCTCAGAGTGCAACCCATTCCATGAGCTGAATAAACTCTCTATGAGCTCTCTCTTATAACTCCGGTGGGGAGGGTAATATCATAGAGCAGTACTGATAATCTCACCAACATATTAAACCCATTGATCTGCTCAGAGCCAGGTCGCTTAATGGTACACGGTGAAGAATCAACAGAGACTTATCCTCATGGATTTCCTCTTAATACGACTCAACATACGAGTCTTGATGCGAACCACGAAAATATTGAAGCTCCAGGCCGGTCCAGAGCTCTCTGAGAGACATACATCAGCCTAAACATGCTTAAGCGGATCTAATCCCAAGTTCAGGATGGTCTAGCCTAACATGGATAAACACGCCATGACCTTAAGTGTGATGTAGCATAAGCACTCACACCACGACTAAGGCACAGGTTGCCCCAAAGTCGAGACTTGGCCAGATGCCAAAGCCATAACGCCACATAGCATGGCACCACAAACCATGAGACACCATGGATCCACGAAAATCAGCCTTGGCCAAGAGGCCAAGGCCATGGCGCAATGCGCCACGAACCTACTTAGCCTTGGCCAAAAGCCAAGACCGTGACGAGGAATATAGCTGCAAACAGGCTGGCCTTGGCCATAGGCCAAGGCCGTGGCGCCATAATCCATGGCGCCACAACAAGTAGGCCTTGGCCAAAGGCCAAGGCCGTGGCGCCTCAACAAGCTGGCCTTGGCCAAAGGCCCAGGCCGTGGCGCCATAATCCATGGCGCCACCATAACATAACAACCGCAAAGCTCGTTCAAAATTGGCCTTGGCCAAGGACCAAGGTCGTAGCCTCCTGGGCTATGGCGCTAAACACTTATGGCCTTGGCCAATAGCCAAGGCCACTCCTGTACTCGTGTCCCGGAGGCACTACGCTCATGTTGGTCACGAAAATTAGTCATACAACTCTACTCTACTCAACTCAACTACGCAATATCCGCGTATCACTCACTTGAGACATCAAAACATCACACGGGGGGATAACTTTAGGGGTATTGGTCTGGCGGTCTACGGCAGTTGAAAGAAACTGATGGAGATAGTGGACAATTACGAGAAGATGGCGCGAGTGGGCATGTTCTACACGACTCAGGCAGTTGCAGAAACCAACTCATGTCCTCCACTCCCCCACTCTTCCACGACTTCCACCTTCTCTGTCAAGAGATCAGGGTGAGTTCAAAACTATAGATAGAGGCTTCCTCTATCTTCCAAGGCAGAACGTTCAGAACGACTAGAACACAGAAACAGAAACAACAACATCAGAGCCTCAGAGAAAAAACACCTAAGAATCAAAACACGTTTCTAGCCTTGGAGATTTCCAGTCGACTCCACGACGGAGATCTTGAACTCTTACACCCAAAACACATCCTCAACCTGATCTCAAGTTTCTTCGCTGTTTCCCTCCCTAGACCAACCTCTATCCTCTCTGTGACCGAAGCAAGACGGGAACGGCCATTTTCTTGGTTTAGGCTTGTCTTGTTCGACTTTGATCTCCGAGCACTACGAAAGTACCCAGAGACGGTACATTGTTTTTGCAGGTAAAAACAGTTGGCGACCACAGTGGGAGATCATTCTCTCGGTTCCAGAAAGTCATCTTAGAATGTCTGGGCTAGGGATAGGGTCTGAAGAACCTCACCCTCACCTCAACACTTTGAATCCTAATAGCCATCACCCGATCAATATCAACTGCAGAAGCGGCGAGGACCCGCCAACACCTCCAACTATAGAAGAAATAGCCCGGCGACAGGATGCTCTCGCTAACCAACAAATGAACATCACGGCCACCTTGATGGAGATTACAGCCTACCTCAAGTCTCTGGCGGAGGAACCACCGAACGCCCCTGGAGTCCCAGCAGTGGAAAGGACCATCACGAGAACGAGGGACGAATCGCCTATGGTCGCACACCACAGGGACGACAACCAAACAGCCCGAGAAGCCTCTCGAGCCTACACCACCCTTTCTTTTCCCAGGTACGACGGAACCGGTCATGCACGAGAGCATATCTCGCGTTTCCTAGAGTCCCTGGGGGAATACGGATACAGTCATAACTTGAGGCTTAACGAGTTCTCGAAGTCTCTTATCAGAAGAGTTTACTAATGGTACGCTCATCTCCCACCAAGAACCACGAGCACCTGGAATGGATTGATGGGCCTTCTTCAAGGAATTTCTTTTTGGGAAGGTAACTCTCTCTGATTTAAGTAAAGTACGTCAAAAAGATGGGGAATGACCTGACGAGTACGTAAAGAGGTTCAAAGGACAAGCCCTCGGTTGCTGCGCCCCAGACGTAACAGAGCCACAACTAGTGGAAATTTGCACTGGTACCATGACTCCTATCTACCGTGCTCTCTTAGAATATCTTCAGTTCCAGACTCTCGCCGAACTCCAGGAGGCAGCAGCAAGGTCTATCTCTATAATACCCACGTTGAGAGAGAGGGCTCAACTACTGAAGCATGGGGAACTCACTGAAGAAAACAATAGAAGCTTAGGCAACGACAGGAAGAGAAAAGCGGGAGAATACCGCACTGAACACCAAGCACACGACCCAACGGCGCGGAGCGTAATACCGGAAGGGGGCTCGCAACAACGACAAGAAGGGATCGATCTACCAAACGACCTCACGACGAGGGAGATGGAACAACTGCTAGACTCTTTAGTCCGAGACAAACTCGTAGAATTGCCCAGAACATTGAGGCCTCCCACTGCTGAGGAGATAAAGCACCCTCATTATTGTCATTATAGGAGAATCAGCCACGCCACGATCTAGTGCAACAATTTCAAACGAATTCTCGAAGAACACGTTGTCAAGGCCAAAGCACGTTCTTATATGTTGTGCCCAGAGCCCCCACACATCCAAACTCTCACGGATCACAAAGAACCCGTGAATCAGAGAGTAGAGAATCTGATGCACCAACTATGTGAAATCTTGTGTTTCTCGAAGTCGCAACGACGAGAAATGTTTACAGCGCTCAACCACGTGGTGTCAGGAAGACGGCTGCCATTTGGAGAGGAAGAAGACCCGCGCTCGTCAACCCCAGAAAATGCTTCAGTAAGATACGACTGGGGACTACTAGCTAGACAAGGTTGGGGAAAACTCACTACCGCGCATATACGCGACGTCGGCTTCCCCAATACATTGTTGGATCCAGGAGCGAAAATCAACATCATCTCTGCAACAACACTAGAAGCTTCGGGAGGCTCGCTACACGATGTCACCGGTTCACCAGAGACGTTGGAAGATCCTGAAGGAAGGACGGTGACGACTCGTGGACGAACAACTCTACAAATAGAGGTGAACGGAGTACGAACAGAGACTGAACTCTATGTGGTCCCACGAGACTCAGAGCACGACATGGTCCTCGGTCACCCTTGGTTCAAAGACAACCAGAGTTTACTTAACGAAGCCGCAATCCCACTTGGAGCACCAACTGAGCCAGAGGATCTCCACACATCGACGATATCCCTGTACGAGGAAGAAGGAGCCTCGCCAACCTCCGAGAAAAGATCAAGGATGGCATCCCCGCAAAAGAC
>JAJJMA010117493.1:0-23636 GCA_023529015.1 Papaver nudicaule
CCGCATAGCCACCAATAAACTAACTGGCGGTTTTGACAACATATCGGCCAACTTGTTTGTTACTCCCTTCTTGTACTTGATGATTATATGAAATTCCATCAAGTAGGACATCCACTTCATGTGTCGAGCTTGTTGTAACTTGGTTTGTGCATGTAGATACTCCAATGGCTTATGATCAGAGTGCACTACCACTTCTTTACCTAAGAGATACACTCTCCAATGTTTCACACATTGATACAAGGCGTAAAATTCCTTGTCGTAAGGTGGATAGTTCTTAATAGCACCCGAGAACAATTCTGAATGGTATTCCACTGGTTTACCATCTTGTAGCAACACTCCTCCTAATGCATAGTTAGAAGCGTCTGGCTCAACTTCAAAAGTACGTTGTAAATTAGGCAAAGCTAATACTGGTGCTTCTGAAATCTTCTTCTTCAGTAACTGAAAAGCTTCTTCATGGGTCTGCTGCTAATCAAACTTTGCCTTAGCCCCCGTCATACCATGTAGTGGCCCAGCGATGGTAGAAAAATGCTTAATAAACTTGCGCAAGTATGTGCAAGCTCCCAAGAAACTTCTGACTTCAGTCACCATGCTAGGTCTTGGCCACTTAGTGATCACCTCAACCTTTCTTGGATCAATCTTACGTTTCCCAACACTAATAATGAAACCGAGATATACCAACTCTTCTTTTCCAAACTCACACTTCTTTTCGTTCAATTTCAGCTGGACTTCATGTAACACTTGAAATACATTCTCAACGTGAACAAGATGTTCCTCCCAAGTTCTGTTATATACGAGGATATCATCCAAGTAAACAATGACAAAATCTTCTATAAAGGGTCGTAACAAATCATTCATCAAACGCATAAACGTTGCTGGAGCATTACACAAACCAAACGGCATCACCAACCATTCGAACAAGCCTTGTTTGGTCTTGAAAGCAGTCTTCCATGTATCATCTTCTCGTACTCCCACTTGATGATAACCAGTTTTAAGATCCAACTTGGTAAAGACTCTAGCACTCTCCAATTGATCCATCAAGTCATCTATCCGTGGTAACGGGTAGCGGTTCTTGACTGTGATCTTGTTCAAGGCTCGGTAATCTATACACATACGCCAGCCTCCATCCTTCTTCGGCATCAACAACACGGCTGATCCACAAGGTGAAGCACTAGGTACTATAACTCTCAACTCTAGAAGTTCTAAGACTTGTCTCTTTATCTCCTCGGATTCTTCCACGGATGTGCGGTAAATCCCTACATTAGGTAGAGAACTTTCTCCCATCAACATGATCTCATGCTCCACACTCCTCTTTGGTGGTAACCCCTTGATTTCTGAAAACAAATCTTCATAGTTCAACTTCAACCTATCTAGGTCGTCTTCTTGTTGTTTAGACAAAGTAGTCAAACAAACTCTACTCGGCTTCTCCTCTAGAGAACAGATCACAAGGAGAATAAACTTTGTACTAGTATTCACCAACCTCTTAGCCTGAGTGGCTGTAATCAGACTTGCTCCTACAAGGGGAGACTCTATAGCCCGAATTACATAAGTCTCACCTTCTTTCTCAAAGGTATACTTCTGCTCCCTTCTATATAGAGTAGCATCTCTATCCCATAAATAAGGACTTCCTAGTACAACTTGACACACATCCGAAGGTACCACGTCGCATGTAACTTCGTCAATGTAGGTCTCATCTAGAGCAAACTTGAATGTACACTGCTGCGACACTTGTAACCCTCATTCCTTTTGGAGCCCTCCTAACGGATATGGATTTGGATGTTTGAATGTCTTCAAACCTAGATTTTGTACCAAAGAATTTGAAAGTAAATTCTTCTGACTTCCCGGGTCAACAACGGCATCAACCGATGTTGTCTTAACTTGCATCTTCACAATGAAGAGTCTTTCCCTAGAATCATCTCTTGTAGGTCCTTCTTTTGCTCCCGTCATAAGAGAAAGCTTCGACTTAGGTTCTGTCAGTCCTTGAACTTCTTTTGGAGTCTGAGCAACTAGTATGGTCTTCTTGGCTTGTCTCTTCTGTATCCCTCTTGGGTTAAGATGATGATGCTTCTCCCAACACTTGTCAACTACGTACCCTGTTTGCTTGCAATGTGTGCAAGATAAACCTCATTTGTCATTGAACTTCCTTTCGTCTTTGCTTGTTTCACCTCCTTTGACGCTGGTACCTCCAGACTTCACCTTCGGGTTCCCCTTAGAGTCAGTTTTCTTAAGCCTACCTTCGATGGCATGGGCTTTTATACTTGCTTCAGCGATAGTATCGACTGAAAACATCTTCAACTCCTTCCGTATATACTCATGGAACCTAGAGATGTACTTCATATAGATAGCATTATCTCCTAAGTCTAAATCCAACACCATAGCTTGGTTCTGAAATTCAGAAGTATATTCTTGCACGGACTGGTTGTATGCTTTCTTCAAGTTGTACCACTTGAGCCATCTTTCCTCAAGGTAGCCAACCGGATAAAACGGTTTCCTTATGACTTCCTTGAACTTCTTCCACGACAATGCTCCCTGGTTTTGTCTTTTATAAGCCTTCCACCATATAAGAGCATGCTTTTGTAGCTTCAATGTCGCATAAGCAATTTGTTTTCCTGAATTGAACTTGTCAAAAGAAAAATACGTCTCTAGACGCTCTATCCAATCATCTAACTTCTCTACGTCGATACTCCCATCAAAGTATGGAATTTCAACATGGAAATCGATTTTCAGATTACTCTGTTTCTTACCAAGAGGTTTGGTTTCTTTAGGTTCTTTGGTTTCTTTTCCATCCCTTAAATCTTCTTCTTCCTCATCCTCTGGTTCATCTTCTTCCTCATCATCCGCAACCTCTGATGGAGTCTTACTCTTCTTTTTCTTTGCTCGGGTGTATTGGAAAGAATACATTCCTTTAACTCTTTAAGAGTGTCTTGAATTAACTTCATGACTGTTTGTAGCGTAGCTACCTTCTCCTCAGTAGTCTTCGGAGTATCTTCACCCTTAGGTTCGTCGCTTGTCTTCATCTTAGGGTTCCTCGTCCTCTTAACGTCCTCCTGCTTTACGAGTAACTCACCAAGCTTCTTGTAGAGAGATCTAGTGAAGACCATAAACCACAGTACTTCCCTGAAAAAGAGCTAACTAATCTCTGATACCAACTTGATACGTATAATCTCTGTTCTCTTGATGCCTAGAGTTATTAGGGCGGAATTCAAAATAACTATAGACGAAAGATAGGTAAAACGTAGCACAAGGACATAATTATGAAGAAAGATATCTTCTCTAGATTACGAACAAGACAATATTACAATTCTCTCTTTCACGCTCACAATCTGCTAAGCTTGCTTTTGCAATACAATGATTACCTCACAAACTTCTTCTCTAGATTTACTAGATGCCTACGGTGTCCAAGCTATGAGCTAGGCACTTATATATATAGTTTTTTGGGTTTCCCCAAAACCTCATAGGAATCTATTTCCTAATCTAAGAATCCTTCTTTAAAAAGAATCCTTCTCTATATAGGAATCCTTTCCTAAATAGAGTTCTTCCCTCAATTAACTCGAGGTCAACTAAGTTCCTGAAGAGACTAGGATACACCTGTATCACAAAATCTCTATATTTGGAAAGTAGATCTGGAAAAAACAATTCATAGGAAATAGAAGTCAAGGGAATTGCAATAACTGAAAACCAGTAGGGTTGCATAAAGCAAGGGAACCTCTAAAAAACATGATTGTTGTATCATACATAACGGGTCGTTAAAGCACAAAACAAGCTGTGGACCTCACTTGTCGGTTACATTTTGCAGGGTCACTTTCACAAGAAAAGGACGTCGAGACAGCTTATCCAAATGGAATCACAAACTGAAGCCATGTTATATACTTCCCATTGCAACTCGGTGGTACATTCGAGGAAAAGTATCAGCTCAAGAAGCAACATAACGGGAAAAATCCATAAAAGAGACAATGATGGGAAATAAATAATGATAGTCGAGGAGGCAAGGAAATTCGAGCGATGGCAGCTGGAACCAGTATTCTTCTCGGCAGACGATCTTCCCGAAGACGGTTCGAACAACACCCCCTTGTGATTACTGCAATTGTAAACGGAGAATCGCTGTCGAGAATATTGATCGATCCAGGGAGTTCTGTCGACATCCTCTTCGGAATGGCATACAGGTAATTCTTCAAAAATATCCATTGATGGCATCAGACTACACAATCTACGGATTCAACGACAGAGATTCGAATCCGAAGGGAGACGTATCATTGCCAATTTACGTAAGATCGATGAAGTTGCAAACCACATTTTGCGTTCTAGACATCGAGTCACCTTATAACGCTATCTTGGGATGACCATGGCTGCACGGGATCTTGGGGGTACCTTCTACACTACATCAAAAACTCAGATTCCCAACCCCTATGGGAACAGGCGAAATCAAGGGTGAAATCATGGAGTCACAAGAATGTCACGAAAAGGACATCGGACAACAAAGGTATGCGAGACGCAATCGACAAGAGCGGTACAAACAACAAAAGGTAGAAATAATATGCAAGGGAATCAACCAAGTAATCAGGGGGTATAATGGGACAATTATAAAAGAAGCTCCGAAGGATCCTAGTGCAATGAACGAAGAAACGCCAAACTTAACTCCGACAAAACCTACCGAGGATGTAAACATTGGAACTAGTGAGAAGCCGAAAATTGTGAAAATTGGAACATTAATGGGATAAGAACAACGTGCGGAATTGGAAAACTTGCTAAAAAGAGTATGCAGACGTATTCGCCTGGAGAATGAGCGAGATGACGGGAATATATCCAAGCTTAGCGTGTCACCATTTAGACATCAACCCTTTGGTACGCCCATTCAAGCAGAGGCCGAGGAAGCTAGCAGACGTATATCAGGAGGCAGTGAAATCCGAGCTCAATAAGATGATAGCATCGGGAATTATCAAGAGAATACAATATGCATATTGGATCTCCAATATGGTCATTGTTCCAAAAAAAACAAGGGAGTACGAATCTGCATCGATTTCAGCAATTTGAACAAAGCATGCCCCAAGGACCCATACCCACTTCCAAGCATAGACCAAATGGTGGATGCAACAGCAGGCCACGAATTACTAAACTTCATGGATGGCTACTCTGGCTACAACCAAATCCCTCTAGCAGAAGCAGATCAAAAACACATGGCATTCTTAACGTCCAACAGGCTATTCTATTACACAAGAATATCGTTCGGATTAAAGAACGCCGGTAATACATATCATAAAGCAATGGAGAATATCTTTCGCTCTTGGCTGAAGAAGTCTGTGGAAGCTTATGTAGACGATATGCTAGTGAAAATCAAGAAGGCAAAAACTCATGTAGGAGATCTACGAGAGATACTGGAGAAGATGCGCCAAAATCAATATGAAAATCAATCCAGCAAAATGCATCTTCGGAGTTACCTCGGGAAAGTTCTGAGGTTATTTCGTTACGAAAACTAGCAACGAAGCAGATCCATTGAAGGTGTAAGCAATCCGAGAAACTCCATCGCCCACAACCGTAAAAGACGTGCAAGAACTAAATGGAAGGTTGGCATCCCTTAGTAGATTCATTGCTCGATCCTCAGATATATGCAAAATTTTCTTTAGCATTCTGAAAAAAGGGGGAAAATTCGTATGGACAGACGAGAGGGAAGCTGCATTCCAAGGAATCGAAATTACTTAGCAAGTTTACCAGCTCTACAGCGTCCGGAAAAAGATAAAGATTTGAGACTTTACATTACGGCCAACTCAGATGCCATCATTGCAGTGCTCGTAACCACCAGGGGAGAAGAAAAGCCGGTATACTATATCAGCAGGACACTATTCCAGGCCGAGAAAAATTACACCAAGCTGGAGCAGCTCATACTTGCATTAGTGGTAGCAACACAAAAGCTTCGGACGTATTTCCAAGCTCATAAAATCATTGTACTAACCAAAACACCAATTGAATCTATTCTTAAAAACATGCAGGCGGCCGGAAGAATTGCAAAGTAGAATGCTCAAATAGGTCAATATGACGTGGTCTACGAAATTCGAACGACATCAAAATCATAAATCATAGTTGACTTCTTAGCCGAATTCCCAGTCGAAGAAGATTACAAAGAAGAGCCAATACTGGGAATCGAGGACGAAGAGGGACCACCAGATCTCCTAGAGCAATGTCATCCTCGGCGTTGGGAAATATTCATTGATGGATCGGTAGACAGCGATGGTCGAGGAGTTGGAATAGTCTTCACTTCGCCAGAAGGAAAACAAACAGTATATGCACTTTAATTGGAATTCGAGGTAACAAATAATGAAACAGAATACGAGGCATTGATCCACACTTTAAAATATATGATAGAAATGGAAATTCAAGAGGCACGAATCACTACAGATTCTCAGCTCGTAGTACGACAACTTGATGGCAGCTACCAATCAAACGATTCCTTATCAAAGTACAAGAAGTTAGCAAGGAGATTAATGGTAAAGATCTCGCATCTAAAAATTCAACATATATGCAGGAAGGATAACAGGCATGCGGACGCTCTGGCATTTATTGCCTCAAAAATGACAGACCAAGACGTCATCTCTGTCGAGATAGGAAGAGTAAAGAAATCGTCCATAACAGACATAGAGGAGGAACTCGTAATGGGTATCCAAGATGAAGACGAAGACTGGAGGGCACCGATAAGAAAATATTTAGAGACCAAGGAATTACCAAGAAACCCGCTCAACGCACATAAAGTAATAAGTAGATCTGCAAATTATAAAATCTTATATGGAGTTTTATACCGACAGTCATTCTTGGGTCCACTACTAAGATGCGTTCATCGAATAAACGGTGTTGCTAATGACAGAACTACACAGTGGTGAAGTAGGAACTCATAGTGGGGCAAGGGACCTCACTCAAAGAACCAAGGCATAAGGGTATTATTGGCCATACATGCAGGTCGATGCAAAAGTCATATCTCGAAGTACGATCCTTGCCAAAGATTCGCCAAGAGAATTCATGCGCCAGTGTTTTTACCTATAAAAACAATGTACCATCTCTGGGTACTTTCGTAGTGCTCGGAGATCAAAGTCGAACAAGACAAGCCTAAACCAAGGATGGCCGTTCCCGTCTTGCTTCGGTCAAAGAGAGGATAGAGGTTGGTCTAGGGAGGGAAACAACTAAGAAACTTGAGATCAAGTTGAGGATGTGTTTTGGGTGTAAGAGTTCAAGATCTCCGTTGTGAAGTCGACTGGAAATCTCTAAGGCTAGAAACGTGTTTCGATTCTCAGGTGTTTTCTCTGAGGCTCTGTGCGTATGTTCTAGGTGTTCTGAACGTTCTCAATGTTCTGCCTTGGAAGATAGAGGAAGCCTCTATTTATAGTTTGAACTCACCCTGATCTCTCGACAGAGAAGGTGGAAGTCATTGAAGAGTGGAGGAGTGGAGGACATGCGTTGGTTTCCGTAACTGCCTGAGTCATGTGGAACATGCCCACTCGCGCCATCTTCTCGTAACTGTCCACTATCTCCATCAGTTTCTTTCAACTGTCGTAGACCGCCAGACCAATACCCCTAAAGTTATCCCCCCGTGTGATGTTTTGATGTCTCGAGTGAGTGATACGCGGATATTGCGTAGTTGAGTTGAGTAGAGTCGTATGACTAAGTGTTGCGTAGTTGTATTGAACCAGGCAGCATTGCGTGGCTATGGCCATGATTTTGGCCAAGAGTAGGCATGGCGTCATGGCCTTTTGACCAAGGCCAAACATCTGTGGCGCCATGAATATGGCGGTATGGCCTTTTGGATAGGCCAATCCTTTTGGTTAGGCCAATCCTTGTGGCGCCATGATTTATGGCGCCATGGCCGTGTTTTAGACAGGCCATTCACCTTGTGGCGCCATGAATATGGCGCCATGGCCTTTTGGCCAAGGCAAAACATCTTGTGGCGCCATGAATATGGCGCCATGGCCTTTTGGCCAGGCCAGCTATGCCAATCCTTGTGGCGCCATGGTTTATGGCGCCATGGCCGTGTTTTAGACATGCCATTCACCTTGTGGCGCCATGAATATGGCGCCATGGCCTTTTGGCCAAGGCAAAACATCTTGTGGCGCCATGGCCTTTTGGCCAGGCCAGCTATGCCAATCCTTGTGGCGCCATGGTTTATGGCGCCATGACCGTGTTTTAGACAGGCCATTCACCTTGTGGCGCCATGAATATGGCGCCATGGCCTTTTGGCCAAGGCAAAACATCTTGTGGCGCCATGATTATGGCGCCATGGCGTTTTGGCCAGGCCAATACCTTTGTGGCACGGCCTTGGCTTTTGGCCAAGGCCAAGTAGGTTTGTGCCGTCCTTGTGCCATGGCCTTGGATCTTGGCCAAGGCTGATTTCTTGTGAATCCATGGTGGCTCATGGTTTGTGGTGCCATGCTATGTGGCGTTATGGCTTTGGCATCTGGCCAAGCTTAGCTTTGCGGCAACCTGTGCCTTAGTCGTGGTGTGCGTGTTTACGCTACAACCCACTTGAAGTCATGGCATGTTTATCCATGGTACGCTAGACCACCTGACCTTGGGATTAGGTCCGCTTAGGCATGTTTAGGTTGGTGTATGCTTCTCAGAGAGCTCTGGACCGGCCTGGAGCTTCAATATTCCCGAGGTTTGCACCAAGACTCGTATGTTGAGTCGTATTTAAGAGGAAATCCATGAGGATACGTCTATGTTGATTCTTCACCGTGTACCATCAAGCGAGACTTGGCTCTGAGAAGATCAATGGGTTTAATATGTTGGTGAGATCATTAGTACTGCTCTATGATATTACCCTCCCCACCAGAGTTATAAGAGAGAGCTCATATAGAGCTTGTTCAGCTCATGGAATGGGTTGCACTCTGAGCTATAGAGATGAGCCTGAGTATGCGGCTGCCTTTAATGAGGCATGGTTTCAAGAGCGTTTTGACAATCTTGTCCCTCTCTTATTTTTCACCATCTACAACCAGCAACAAATTTAAATTCAGTACTAAGCCCATGGCCTTTCGCCAAATGGGGGGTAAACATCGTCGGCCCATTCATTTCAGGAACAGGGCAAAGGAAGTACATTATTGTGGCAACGGACTACTTCTCAAAATGGTTCGAAGCTAAAGCTCTAAAAAGTAACACATGTCGAGATGTGTTCACCTTCTTTTGGGAAAACATATTTTGTCGATTTGGAGTCCCTGCCGAGATAGTCTCGGATAATGCTCAAGAATTTTTAAGCGTTGATGTCTGAAAAATTGTTAAACCAATACAATGTAAGACTAGGAACTTCAAGTCCAATATATCCACAAAGCAACGGCCAGGCCGATGCAACAAATAAAACAATAGGAGATAACTTGAAAAAAAAAAGAGTCTTACCCCACAAAAAACAATGGTGTGAACATATGCACAACATATTATGGGCATTTCGAACATCTCGAAGGGATGCAAGAGGAATGACTCTGTTTCATCTAACATACGGGACACAGGCAGTGCTCCCTACCGAAATAATGATACCAACAGATAAATTCAAGTCATGGGAGCAAAACCTCACAGCTGATTTAATATATGCAAAGTTTGATGACCTCGAAGAAGACAGAGAGGACGCTCGACAATACATCATCAACTATCAACAAGGGCTAGCCCTAGGATACAACAAAAAAGTCATCGAAAGGGAATTTCAACCAGGCGAGTTGGTGTTACGATAAATCCCACCTTACCGAAAGGGAAACGCAGGAAAACTAGAGCCAATATGGGAGGGACCTTTCAAAGTAAAACATGTAGCAGGTAAAGGCGCATACAAGTTGATCGATGAAACAGACGCCACGGGGCTTGGAAATGCATGGAATGCGAAATATATACGAAAGTATTATTCATAAAACAATGTACCTCGTTATGGATCTTTGAATAAAGAATTATTTTACACTTTGATATATCATATCTCGACTCAACCTCCGGATCTTACCAGAAATAGACAAATCTCCTAATAAACTCAATACCATATAAACAAACAGGCCATGATGCCATATCTCCTCTAGTGCCTTGACGTAATAAAATTAAAAGGCCTTGACGCCAAGGCCCTGAGGCCAAATATTAATAAAAAAAAGTACACGAGCAGCAGGCACTGAGCTGATGTACATGTACCCGTAAGGGCCCTACGAGCTACATGGCACAGTCCTCTACGCACAAGATACCCCCTTAGCGGTGGATCCTTTGCACTAAAGCTAAATAAGATAAAGGAATTCAAACTCACTACACGACCATGAGGACCTCTCGTTTGAGGCGTCGAGGGGATGATAAATGGGATTAACATCTGCCTTTAGGGCGGATGGAACCCCGAGGAAGTTAATTAGCTTACATTCACGGGAGTGATAAGCAAGTTACGCAGCCGAGGGAACCCCTTTTGAAGTGTCAAGACACACTTCGAAGAGAAATTATCAAAGACAAGGGTCCAACTATAGGCCACGATAGGAGAAAAGTACCATGTCTAAGCTCCATCCTTGACCGACACTCCCCCATTGTGCTACTTTATTATCAAGGCCCAGAGTAGCAATTACCCACCATAAGTTTCATGCTTTACTCAGGATAAATGGGTTATCAGTACACCTCCATGTCCTCTCGGAAAATACATAGTATCTTCGATACCCACCTGATAAACTGAGGCAAAAACGGGTACCTACGGCCTCGATAGCCAGCATTTGCTTTAAACCAGGCAAGTAGCTCAAAGCCTTTGGGAAAGGTGATCCGTAAGGCCCCACTAGCTTGGTTTACTATCTCTCACATCGAAGTAAGCCCCGAAGTCGTGCTTTAAGCAACCTTAGGGGACTAGAACTCGAAAGATAAACTTCGTGCCTGATCAGGGGTTGTTTCACAGACAATACATACCAATGAAAAGAAAGTTAAAAACAAACACCTTCATTGCGAAAGGGAGCAAAAATGTTCAATAATACATAGTTTACAGGGACAACAAGAACATAAAATGACGAAAAAATACAAAAGATAGCAGAAGGAATGTAACGTCTTCTATGCGGTATCTTCAGCAACCTTCTACACCTCGGAATCATCTATTTGGGGAGCATCCTGGGCATCCTTTGTAGCAGCCTGATTAGCAGATTGGGTACCTTCTCCACCTCCATTGTCAGAAGTTTCGACAGAATTTTTCAAAAATTCCTCAGTCGGCTTCTAGACATCAGTCTTCCTTTGATCTTCCTTCTCTTTATTTTTTACCACATGATCTTCACTTTGCTTCTTGCTACCTGTCACATGTACATCCATCACCTTCTCCTCCATTGGCATCTCACCCTTGGATCCCTCCAACGATTTATTCTCATTCATCAACACATTCTCACCTTCACCATCATCATCAGCAATATCCTATTCACTAACCTCCTCAACCTCTTCAACCCTATCTCTCTCTTCTATCATTTTTTCTACCACAACCTGAACCTCCTCACAAGGAACCAACTCCTTATTAGTTTCTAGGGAAGCATTATGATCTTTAGTACCGTTGGGGTAAAATGGAGGCTGCATTCCGAATCTCCTAAAAAGGCTACGACCGTGCCTGCGACTAAACAGAGTCGTTCTCTCGGACTCTCCGTCTGCCTAAAGACTTAGTGAAGCAATCTTCCCGTTAAGAAGATCGATCTCCTCTCCCCTGTCATCATGGCTCTTCTTCAACAGCTCAAGCTCATTACCTTTACTCTTCAGCTGTAATTCCACTTTGGAACCAGTTCGCTCCGAGTCTTCAAGTTAGTAGAAAAAGGATCTCGTTCACCAGCAACGGTTTTGAGCTGCTTCCCCAAATCTATTACATCTCCTATCAATAAGCAATAAACATGTTAAGATTCTAGTAAACATGAAAAAACAAACTCTAGAACACCGAAACTCATATCCTACCCCTACTCTTCCCAAGTTCCTTCGGCGGACCATCCTTTTCCTTGCGCAAAGCTATCAAATCCTTGTCAGGCCGAGCAATTTCTTTTCCTTGAGACCTAGACAAATTCAGTAAGTACATCCCACGATGATAGCCCTGCAAAAGCAAAACAACGCGCTGCTAAGAAAATGACAGAGGCAGGAAATATATGCAACACGCAAACGCTTACAGGTTCAAGAAATGCTTGATGCTTGGTCCATTCCGAGTCTAAGGTTTTCGTATGCCAAATTCAAGAGAAATCTTGTGAAATAAAAGAAGTGAGAGACTCTTCAAGATGACGATTCAAAGGATCATTGGCGTACACCTTCAAGTGATTAGCAATATCTTCAGCAAAAGGACCAGACCTCGAAAAACGATTTATAAACGGCTGAATCTCCTCCTCGGAATAGGACCTATGAGAAAAGTTCACAGGATTCGAAGGGTGATTCGGAGAAACCGGGGGTTGACGCAACGAGGCAGCACCAACTAAGCGCTCATTCGAACCATACACATCTAGATTCATACCATAATGGGGGATACTCGATTCAAAATCGGCAGCAGAGGCACTGAGGTTGGCAGAGGCACCAGGATTTTCAGTCAGCTCGATGTTGACACGAGAGGTAGTGGACGCCGAGCTCTGTAGAGGTTGTTTGGGGAGTGAACCTTTCTTGTTTCTCTTCAAAGGTTGGATATTCTCATCATCCTCGGTCTCTTCGTCCTCGACTTCTTCAACATTCGAAACACCTTCCACGCCTTTAACACCGGCCCTCGTAGGGTACCTCTTCGAAACAACGACTTTGGGTACACCTTTCCCCACTACCCCTCCGGTAGCAACTTTCTTGCGACTGAGATCTCTAATGCAATACTGCATCAACCCATCGTCCCCAGTAATCATCTCGCTCAGCTGAAAAGTAACCAATTTGTCAGGTTCTAAACAGAGGCAGGTATTCATACCCATGGCATATCTGAGGCAGGTTGTGTTTATCACTTGACCACTCGCCTCCTTTCCAGCATCAACCTGTCTCGATTTCCTTTTCCTTTTCTTCGGATCATCATCCCCCTGGTTTTGCAATTTCTTCAGCCTCTCTTGCTCCTTCTAAGAAAGAATGAAATGTAAATAAGGGCATTTAGAAAGGTAAAGTCGTTAAGGGGAAAGGGAGCATACCCTCGCTTGGTAGGCAGGGAGCTCTCTTGGGATTTTATGTGCATATCTTCGGAGAAGTGTATCTTGTGGTACTCGACAACGACGAAAGAATGACCGGCTTCGAAGCCTGTTATCTCGATCCTTTTTCCCCCGTCATCATAGCCATAAAGAATGGGACCCTCAATAAGCATTGGTTTCGAGAACCATACGCCTAGAATGACGAAGAAGCCTTTCGTTGGACATCTGGTGGGATCCACGTCATCGAGCACATGTTTCACATTGGACATCATTACAAGACTTACCCCCCAGGGTGCGGCCTCCTTGAGTGAGTTCCTTTCAACCTTGTAGTGCTTGAAGAAATTATCAGCAGTCCAGAAGCTCGGAGGATGCTTCGGATCCTTGGGTAGTTTATCTTAATAATAAGTTTTACCCTCCGAACGAGCCACCCATTCGCTAATCAATCGAATAGAATTACCATTTAGCTGCATGATGCCACAAGTAGGGACGATTTTGGAATAAATCTCATAGAACAAAGGGTTATTTGGATTGTATAAGGGGTAGGAAGGCCGGCGCCCAACTGCTCGCCGGAAACTATAATCCGCTTTTCATGACAGTTATTTTCAAGAATAAGTTTAGGAGACAGCTTAACCCCCTTTTCGAAACTTTTACAGGGAAAAAGCTTCATATTAAAACCGTACATCTCTGCCCTCTTTTCCCAGTTGAACAGTTGAGGATCAATCATCTTACGGGGGGAAGAGTTTCCTGTGGAAGAAGCATTTTTCTTAGGGGCCTAGGCACATTAACCATAATAAAAAATATAAGTCAGAACGAATCAGGAGAAACGTAGTAGCAGATAAAGATAGATTTGCAAGGATCACCATGATATGAAACACAATCAAGAGATAGCAAGACGACAGAAGAGGTGAAGAGTCTAAAAGAAACTTGCAGGCGGCTGGAATTTTGAAAGAGGAAGTAAAATTGAAAGGAAAGAGGGAATATGGGTATAAATAAGATGCACCCGAGACCGGCATAACAGGTGGAAGGTGGAGTGGGCGACACTTTCGAAAAAGGAATTTAAAGCTACGTGTGTCAGTCAGGAAATTAAAAGATAGACACGTGTCGAGGGATATGAAGCACCAGAAGTTTCCTTCTCCAAACATCTTCGATCTTCGAACAAGGAAAGAGGCAAACTATGAAGGGTAAAATACCACGAAGACACGTGTCTGAACTAAGTCTAAGGAGTAAGTTGGCAAATAGCAAATTGCGGAATGGGATATCGAGTTCAAAGGTATCTCGCACAGCAGTGAGTAGTCACTGTCGAATATTTGGGAAGAAGTGCGCCACAGAGGAAACAGCCTGGAAAGGAAGGATAAAACTCAACACCCGAAGCTTGAAGTCCTCGGCTACTAATTCCGAAGACTAGGCAACGAGGAAATCCAGAACCGCTCGGAGAGCGTTACGAAGAACAACCGCCTTACTCGACAAAGCCTGACACCACCATGATTGAGTTGTTTGTCTTATTAGCTGTAATTCCCCTTCGACTCCTCCTATATAAGGAGATCTCGAGAGCCATTGTAAGGATGTGAATTTTTGTGTAGCCTAAGGCGTGTGAGAGGGATTAGGTTAGTACCTCCTCAGGTCTTCGGGACATAATTTCCATGTATTGTTATACCAGAAGTTAGTAATTCAGTAGTGATTTAATATGTTTCTTGTTCAGTTGTATACGAATTCACCCCTCGATATATATATATATATATACTGTTCAATCTCGTATTCATCAAGGCTTAAGTAATGTGTTCCAATCGTAGTTTGTTATAGAATTTCATGGCTTTTATGTATAAAGTCTCTATGCAGATTTTATACCAACATAAGAGTAGTGATGGGAAACCAGTCAAAGCAATTTTGGCGACCAAGGACAAAGTGACCACGAGACCTCTAGGGGATAGCTTAAAAGCATACCTCGAGTATAAGCTGCCAATTTCGAAGGTTATTAATGTTCCAAAATCTGACAGTGTTTCCGAGAAAGTGGCTGCCATTGCCTCCACTTCGTGTAACGTCTTGTCGAGTGCTCCTGCCTCAGCATCTGCTATTGACGCTTTGACTGCCTCTGTTGTTGGTATAACGACTGCTTCTGGAGATTATTCCTTCCTCGAGTACTGCTTCAGCTGCTCCATCCCGTTATTCCTTGAAGAAATCTACCCCGTGGTTGATCTATTGGTTCCTCGAAAAGGGGGAGCTGCTGATGCTACTGAATTTCCAAGAAACATAGTCCTTAGTCGGCCTCGTAGTTCGAAGTTTCCACCTGCTCCCAGTTTTGCTGGTAGGCATGTCCAGCCATATACTGCCAAGATATTTAAGGAGGTTGTAGGGGGTAAAAACCCCTCGGACCACGTGTCTCGCATCCAGAAAGTAAAGCCACACCGAAAGGATTATGCAGTGATGATTCGGATCAATAAAGGAAGAGAAGCTACACTTGAGCGAAGTAAAGACTCGGAGTGGAAAGGACTCGGACTATGACGAAGGACCGAAGCCTAGGATCCAGCTTCGGAGCGTAAACCGCCTTACTCGACAGAAACTGACACCACCACGATTGAGTCTTTTGTCTTTATTAGCTGTAAACCACCCAAGCTCGGCCTATATAAAGCGAGCTTGGAAAACGTTGTAAGGGTTGGATTCTTGTTTGGTTGAGCCTAAGTAGCGAGAGAGAGATTAGGTTTGTAATCTCCTCTGGTTCCTTAGGGTTTAATTCTTGTAATCTCAGCAGTAGTAATACACAGAAAGTCTTCTTTATCTTATCTTTGTTGCTTTTCTTAGCTTTTAATTACTGTTCATAGCATCCTCGATGCTGTTCTAGCTGTCTTCGGACTGCAAACCACAATTAAATACTGTATGTGCGAGTAGATCTGATGGATTGGGTACCCAAAGTACCTATGCAGATTTTCTACTCGTACAGTTTGGCGCTAGAAACAGGGATGATTAAAACAACTTAGGGTTTGCCTGTGAATTTTCGGGTTTTCAAATTTTTTGCATTATCGTCTTTATAATCTTCTTCAGAGATTTTTTCAAAAGTTTCTTTTCATGAAAATAGCTCATGTTTCTTAAGCATCTAAATGACCTTAAAGGCTTTAGTGTGTTTAAGAACCTTTTGAGCATAGCATCAGATGGCAAATTCATCCAGTAAAGAGTTCTTGTAACCTCGGTATGATAAAATAGATCTCCGAGAGACTTTAAAACTCCTGCAGTAAAAACTACAAGCGAAAAACCAATTCGTGCAGAATCTCAAAATCCATTTTTCATCAAAACCCAATTTAAAGTTTTGAAAACCTATGTTATTCATCAAAATCCATTTTAAGGTTTCAAATATTCATATTATTTATCAAAATCCATTTTAGGGTCTTAAAATTTCATAATATACATCAAAGGATTTTCAAACTTCATAATATACATCAGAAACAACTTTAGGGTTCTAAACTCTCATAAAAACATCAAATTCGTTTTTAGGGTTTTCAAATTTCATAATAAACGACAGATTCATTTTTAGGATTTTCAAATTTTGTAAAATACATCAACATCCATTTTGGGATCTTCAAATTTCATCATATACATTAAAATCCATTTTAGGGTTTTCAAACTTCATAATATGCGTCAAATCCATTTTAGGGTTTTTAAATTTTTCGCTATAACTGGAAATAAAAATTCATAAAAGGAACAAAACGAAGAGGCATGATTTAGGCTACAAGACAAAATAAACAGTTAAAAGATATATCTAAAAAAGGCAAATAGGGCATTCAGTTTCGTCTGAAAAGTTAGCTGTAGAATAGATGTACATGGCCGACAAAGTACACTGCGCTAGCCGCCTTGGACCTCACGGGTTTTTTGTTTCTTGACAGGTCACAGCTGAAATGGCTTCTCAATCGGATCAGACGCCGAGGTCGCAAAAAGAATCTTCGAAGCAAGTCGCCAAAATTAAATCACAAAGGGAAGAACCAATACAAGTCGCTCGTTGCAACTCAATGATTCATACAAGGGAAAGCGTCAGCTCAAGAGGCAGCAATTTTGGGGGAAGAATTCACAAAAGAGATAAAGATGGGAAAGAAATAATGATTGTCGCCGAAGCTAGAAAATTCGAGCCATGGCAACTAAAAACAATACTTTATTCCGCAGCAGACCTTCCCGAAGATGGCCCGAGCAATAATCCCATGGTGATAACAGTAAATATAAACAAGGCAACAGTATCACGAATTCTGGTAGATCCAGGAAGCTCCGTAGATGTATTATTCGGAATGGCATACAGGGAATATTTCTCAAACATCCCACTAATGCCCTCAGACTACACCATCTACGGATTCAATGGAAGGGCGTCAAAACCAAAGGGAGACATTACACTACCGATATACTTGGCTTCAATGGAACTTAAAACAACATTCTGTGTCTTGGACATAGAATCACCATACAGTGCCATCCTGGGACGACCATGGTTGCATGGAATCTTAGGGGTGCCCTCTACATTACATCAGAAACTCAGATTTCCAACTCCCGAAGGCATCGGTGAGATCAAAGGCGAGGGCTCGGAATCCAAAGCGTGTCATGAAAAAGATGTCGACCAAAGAAAAAACGCGCGACGCAACCGAAGAAAAAGATATAAGCAGCAGAAGGAGGCGATGATTCGCGAGGAAATTAATCAAATAATGCAGGGAAAAAAGGAAATCACGAAGGAAGCACCGAAGGATCCCAACGCCATGAATGACGACACTTCGAACTTCACACCCACAGAGCCTACCGAAGAGATAAATATTGGAACTAGTGAAGATCCGAAGATTGTAAAAATTGGAACGTTAATGACAAAGCAGCAGCGAAGTGAATTGGAAGATTTGTTGAAGGAATATGCTGACGTCTTCGCTTGGAAAATGAGCGAGATGCCAGGAATAGACCCCGGCTTGGCCTGTCACCATTTAGATATCAACCCTTCGGTGCGACCATTCAAGCAGAGGCCTCGAAAGCTAGCAGATATATACCAAACGGCGGTCGAATCAGAGCTAAATAAGATGATTGAAACAGGAATTATCAAGAAAATACAATACGCAGATTGGATATCCAACATGGTCATTGTACCAAAGAAAAACAAAAGAGTGCGCATATGCATCGATTTCAGTAACTTAAACAAGGCGTGTCCCAAGGATCCCCATCCCTTGCCCAGCATAGATCAAATGGTTGACGCAACTGCTGGACATGAACTATTAAGTTTTATGGATGGTTATTCTGGGTACAACCAGATTCCATTGGCAGAGGAAGATCAAAAACATACGGCGTTCTTAACATCCAATGGACTATACTGTTATACCAGAATGCCATTCGGATTAAAGAACGCCGGTGCCACTTACCAGAAGGCCATGGAGAATATCTTTCGTCCTTGGCTAAAAAAGACCGTCGAAGCCTACGTAGACGACATGTTGGTCAAAAGCAAAAGAGCCGTCACCCATGTGCAAGACCTTCGGGAAATACTGGAAAAGATGCGACAAATCAACATGAAAATCAATCCAGCAAAGTGCATCTTCGGAGTGACCTCTGGAAAATTCTTGGGATATATAGTCACAAAAACTGGCATCGAAGCAGATCCGTTAAAGGTGCAAGCAATTCGAGAAATGCCTTCGCCAGCAACCATAAAGGAGGTGCAAGCTTTAAACGGGAGATTGGCTGCTCTTAGCAGATTTATTGCACGATCCTCGGATCGATGTAAAGACTTCTTTAGCATTCTGAAAAAGGGTGAACCATTCGCGTGGACAGATGAAAGGGAGGCCGCTTTTCAAGGGATCAAAACTTACCTAGCAAGCTTACCAGCATTGCAGCGCCCAGAGAAGGACGAGAACTTGAAACTATACATAGCCGCGAGCAAGGATGCCATTAGTGCAGTGTTAATAACAACCAAGGAAGAAGAGAAACCAGTGTACTACATCAGCAGGACTCTTTTTCCTGCCGAGAAGAATTACACCAAATTGGAGCAGCTAATCCTCGCGCTAGTAGTAGCAACGCAAAAGCTTCGGACTTACTTTCAAGCCCACAAAATAATTGTGCTAACAAAAACACCAATCGAGTCCATTCTGAAAAATCTCCAGGCAGCAGGAAGAATCGCGAGATGGAACGCTCAAATTGGGCAATACGACGTGGAATATGAAATCAGAACGGCACTAAAGTCCCAGATCATTGCAGACTTCTTGGCCGAATTTCCAATAGAAGAAGATTACGAAGACGAACCAATATTGGGAATAGAAGATGAAGATGGTCCCGAAGACTTGCTAGAACAGTACCATCCTCGGAGGTGGGAAATTTTCATTGATGGATCGGTAAACAGTGATGGCCGAGGTATTGGCATAGTCTTTACATCGCCCGAAGGAGAACGCACCGTCTTCGCACTTCGTTTGGAGTTCGAAGCAACAAACAATGAAACAGAATATGAAGCACTGATTCATACCCTAAAACGAATGATTAGCATGGAAATCCAGGAAGCAAGAATTACAACGGACTCGCAACTGGTCGTACGACAGCTAGACGGGAGTTACCAGTCTAATGATTTGTTATCTAAGTATAAAAAGTTAGCAAGAAGGCTCATGTCGAAGATTCCGCATCTCAAAATACGACACAATTGCAGAAAGGACAATAGGCACGCAGATGCTCTGGGGTTCATAGCCTCCAAGGTAACAGATAAAAGCATCATTTCCATCGAAATCGGAAGAGTGAAGCAATCATCAATAGCAGCCGAAGAAGGAGAACTGGTGATGTCTGTCCAAGAAGAACACGACGATTGGAGAACTCCCATAAGAAAGTATTTGGAAAACAAAGAACTACCAAGCAATCCGCTGGAAGCACACAAAGTAATTAGCAGATCTGCTAACTACCGACTCATAGACGGGGTCTTACATCGACAGTCCTTCTTGGGACCATTGTTAAGGTGTGTGCATCGAGTGGACGGAATCGCACTAATGCAGGAGTTGCATAGCGGTGAGGCTGGTACCCACAGTGGTGCAAGAGCAGTAGCACAGCGAACAAAGGCCCAAGGGTACTACTGGCCATATATGCATGCCGATGCAAAGAACATCTCCCAAAAATGTGATCCCTGCCAAAGATTTGCTAAGCGAATTCATGCGCCAGCAACAAACCTGAACTCAGTCTTAAGCCCATGGCCCTTCGCCAAATGGGGGGTAGACATTGTCGGCCCATTTATTCCAGGAACGGGGCAACGAAGATACATCATAGTTGCAACCGACTACTTCTCAAAATGGATCGAAGCCAAAGCCTTGCGAAGCCACACGGGGAAAGAAGTGTTCACCTTTTTCTGGGAAAATATATTCTGTCGTTTTGGAGTACCCGCGGAGATAGTTTCGGATAACGCCCAAGAATTCCTCAGTGCCAAAGTTAAAGAACTCTTAAATCAATACAACGTAAGGCTCGGTACCTCGACACCAATCTATCCTCAAAGTAACGGACAGGCCGAGGCAACAAACAAAACCATAGGAGACAACTTGAAAAAGCGCGTGTTGCCACACAAGAAGCAGTGGTGCGAACATCTGCACAATGTACTATGGGCATTCCGAACTTCACAAAGGAGAGCAACGGGAATGACTCCCTTTCACTTAACATATGGGACTGAGGCTGTACTACCTACAGAAATAATGATACCAACAGACAAATATAAAGCGTGGGAGCAGAACCTATCGGCAGATTTAATATATGCAAAATTGGACGACCTCGAAGAAGAAAGGGAGGAAGCTCGGCAGCACATCATTAACTACCAAGAAGGGGCTGCCCGAGGCTACAACAAAAAAGTGATTGAACGAGAGTTTCAACCTGGCGAGCTAGTGTTACGCGAAATACCTCCCTATCAAAAAGGAAACGCGGGAAAGCTAGAGCCAATATGGGAAGGCCCGTACACAATAAAGCAGAAAGCGGGAAAATGAGCATACAAGCTAATCGACGAAAAAGACGGTCTCGGACTCGGAAACGCATGGAACGCCAAATATATCAGGAAGTATTACTCCTAAATGTACCATGTACCTTCAAAATAAAGACAACTTTGCAACAACAGTTTCGAATCAAAACTCCAAAAGCATGATCTGGATGAAAGGCTGTAACGCCGAGGCAAAAACGCCAAACAAATAAAACAGGCTGTAACGCCGAGGCAAAAACGCCAAACAAACAAAATAGGCTGTAACGCCGAGGCAAAAACGCCAAATAGAGCCAGTGCACATATAAACCGTAAGGGCCCTACGAGTTATATGGCACGGTCCTCTACCCACAAGACACCCTGATAGCGGTGAGCACTTTGAATCAAGGCTACATAAGCCGATGATACATTCGTGTTCACTACCAAACGGCCACGAGGAGTAAACGTTCTCGGGCGCCGAAGGGACGATAAATGGGACTAACATCTACCTATAGAGGAAGATGGAACCCCGAGGCAGCTACCTCGTTCTGAGAAATAAGGAACGAAGTACGCAACCAAGGGACCCCTCTAAAAAACAGTCTCAAGGGGGGACAGTCAAAGATTTGGATGGGTCGAACTTTAGGCCGCGATAAGGGAAAAGTGCCATGTCTAAGCTCCAGCTTTGACCGGCACTCCCCCATTGTGTTACTTTATTATTGAAAAAAGGGGCATCCACGTTAACACTTACATTCACTAAGGCTAAAGGTCATCAGGGCATTAACATGCCCTCGAGGAGGATACACAGCTATCTTCGATACCTACCTAATGTATTAAGAATATAGCGGGTGTCTCCGACATCAATAGCCAGTGTTTTGCTTCAAACCAGTGCGAGTAACTTAAAGCCTTTGGGAGGGGTGACCGTACGCCCCCACTAGCTTGGTTCACTATCCCTAACATCGAAGTAATCCCCGAAGTTGCACCTAAAACAACCACATTAGCCAGGAAAGAAGGGCAGCAGCAAAGCAAACATTCAATTCAAAAAGGAAAAACTCAAATTCAACAAGCTACACTGAACCATAGTCAAAGTACAAAAACAACAAAGAAAATTCAAACAGGGTATCTTCCACTTAAACACTCTTCATATTCTCCTCGGTGGCGTCATTGATTAGGGAACCATCGGTCTCCGAAACACCAGCAGTTTGAACAGAAGCTTTCCCAACCTCACTTCCTCCAGTTTCTTCATTCATGTCCTTCCTCGAGCCCTCCTTAGGTATATCACCGACATGCTTCTCGACATTCACATCACCTCCATTACCTTTGCTTTCCTCCTCTGAAATATCAAGCTCACCATTTTCCAATGCAACCCTCAGTTCTGCTAACGCCTGCTTCGCATATGGGCAAGGAATAAGTCCTTTGTCGGACTCTAGAAACACGTCAGCATCATTCACTCCTTCGTCATAATAAGGAGGCTGTATGCTAAAATCCCTAAACACATCTCTCACATGCTGACGACTAAATAACTTAGTTCGATCCTCCTCCCCACTGTTATGCCTACGGAGCTCCAGAATTTCTTGACCACGAGCCACGAGCAGGTCGTCTTTTTCTTTGCAAGCATTTTGCGAAAGGTGGAGCTCGTTCTCCTTAGAAGCCATTGCGGAATTAAGTTGAGAAACTTGTCTCCTCTCAGCCTCCAGATTCTGAACGCATTCTTCTTGCTTCTGAACGACGGTTTCAAGTTGTCTAGAGAGATCATCCTTCTCTTTTTCCAAACTCTGAATAACAGCATCAAGACGGATAATCTCAAGCCTTTGCGTCTCATTCAAATCCACCAGGTACACCCCATGATGCTTTTGCTACAGACGATAAGACAAAAACCAAATCATCACAAAACCTCCAACACTTAAGAAACAATTCCAAAAACAAAAACATGCACTTACAGCCTCAAGAAAAGCTTGATGCTGCGCAGGAGAGGCGGCAAGAACGTCTCTATCCCACTTGCCAGAATACACTTGCGAAAGGAACTTAGCAAAAGAAGGGTCCAACGGATGCTTCAACGGATCCCTGGCATGCGCTCTCAAATGATCAGAGAGGTCTTCGGCATAAGGGCCAGGAATAGAGCTTCGTTCAAGAAGTCTCTGTGCTTCCTCGGCCGAATAAGGCCTTCGCACAAAGCTAACGGGACCAGAAGGTTGATTCAGCGAAGATTCTACAAAACAGTCACTCGAAGCAGGCTGGCTAGCAAAAGCAGGAGCGGCAGGCCTTTGAGATGACGTGGTAATCGGGGAATGAAACGTCACCACACCCTGCGAAACTAGATCACTTTCGGACACAACTATCTGCTTCTTCGAAGTCTCAACCTTTACAGCTTCGGTATTCCTGTCATCGGCTCTTCTCGGGGGCCCAACGGGAATAATTGCACCCTTATCAATGCTCTTTCCAACAGCCTTCTGAGAACCAACAGTTCGATGAATAGTTTGCAAAAACTTCTTATTCACACTACTTAGAACAGGTTTCTCACGATTAGGATCACACAGAGAAAACTTCATCGAACTTTCTTTAACCCGAAGCACCTTCACCTGCTACAAAAAACAGTCGAGATAGTCAGGTTCCAAAACAGAGGCAGATATCCATACCTAGAAAGCACCCGAGGCACATAGTATTTTCTCACCGGACTATCT
>JAJJMA010117501.1:643-30662 GCA_023529015.1 Papaver nudicaule
GTCTTGTCTTAAATGCGTGTATATCCCATGGTAGAGCCAGGATCAAAGATAAGAAAGAAATTAAAGATGGGAAATGATAACACCTAATATCTACATTGTGAAAGATCTGGATTGAACAGAGAAGATGGAATATTATTGAATAGAAAGGATAAAGATTACAGATAAAGGACAGGAGTATTTATACTACAAACAGGACTCGATCAACTCTCTCTCACTCGTGTGACATACACACACACATTACACCTCACGGTTCTCTCATGACCTGACAGCACACACTCACTTTACAGTCTAAACAAACAACTCACACTCATATATGCCATTAGGAAAAATGACCTACTGGATGGATGTGTGGGGAATAGGTCCTGTCTTGACATTTATGTTAGACCAGCTCTAGAATGAATTTGAATTAGTACACTACTTTTAGCTCGCTAGTTAGGCTATAGGTCGGTTCTTTTCACGTTATGTGTACTTGTTACGCGTTGTGCTTTACTCCGCGTTGTTGCACAGATATCACTTGTTCATTTCAGGTTATTTGTACGTTTTTTTTTGGTGTGTCCATCGCACATTTTATTCTGGAGCGAACATCAATGTGGGCATGGTAAGGTTTTTCCACTGGAAAGGGATGGTCTTCCAGTGGATTAGAAGTTTCAAGGAATCTTTTATTTTATTTCTTGTCAGAAAATTTAATGCAGTTGGTTAGGATCGAGCTATGGTTAAATCTTGTAGCTCCTTCTCACCCATTTGTTTCATTCTTTCATCAGCGTGTTTCATTTCTCAGACACACACGGTATGAATATATTAGTTAATGCAAATGGCACGAATGACAAGTATACGCAACCGTAGAATCATCTTGAATCGGCTCGAGTCAGATTTCAGATTGTTTGTTTTTTTTATCCGAGTCAGATCTGACTCGGACAGTGACCAGATTTAACCTTTGACTCGGATCCATTTAAGTCGGTTATTAAAATACCACTAACCGGGAAAAAAAGGGCAAAAAAAAATGAATCAGTTGAGTCAAATCTGACTCAAGAAACAAATATATTGAGTCAGATCTAGTAGTCATATCCAGTAAAAAACAAAAAAACACGATGGAGGTGTACAAAAATTCCGCTTGACAGTTGTGGGATGGTGCAATAGCTCGTGTTCGTGCTGTTGACAGATTAATGTTCGGTTATATGTAGTGATGGCCTCAAAATTATCCTAGAATGTCCCTAGACTAAATCCAATCCAAAGAGCCCATGATTCCCACCTATGGTGAGTTAGGCTTTGTCGGAGGTGGCCCTGGTTTGCTAAATTTAACTATTACGCATCTCCTTGCTCAAGCGTCGGGCTTTTCTAAAGTGGTTGGCCAATCCTTCATTCGCCTGCATTCGTTGCCATCTCCCGTGATTTCTAGGTTAAATAGCGTCCAAGTTACCCGTGTACTGGGAGTCAGTCCCTGCCCTTCGACTCAGGAACCTGGGCGCCAGCCGGTAACATGTCCACTAGGTTTAAATTTGCCGAAATACACACCGCCCAAAATTCTGCTTCCCGAATTTGTAGGTGAACTGGCCACAACAGCAATGTAATTGGTAAAATCCCCATAGGTGAGATTTTACCAATACACCCATATTATATACCTGATACACGTCCTAATACAGGTTATTTAAGACTAAAACCGTTGTTAATGCATGGGATGATAGTTAGACTATAACACAGATTGGATTTCAGCAAGTAAAACATAAAGGTACACAGATTCAATGATAAGCCTTAATTCTCATATATAAGCCTAATAATAATGGAAACCTAGCCTTAGCTCTCACCTTACAAAGGTTAATCTCTCTGCCAAATATAGATCTTCACTAGTAATTGAGGTCTTGAGAGTAAGAAGAGATTCTTTATCTCTCAAAAGATCAACCCTAGAGTTCACTTTTCCAACCCCTCTCTCAGTTGTGATACATGGCCTCTTATAGGCGTTTTACATAATGGACTACAGCTGATACAGACAACTATGGCTCTGACACTATTTGTCCACATACGCCCATCTTTGATACCGTCGTCCTCTTTGATGCTTCAGCGCCCCTCGCTTAGGATTGGATAAGAATGATGACTCATATCCCACTGAGTCAACGAGTCAACTCTGACAATCTGACCGTTCTGATCCTCATTAAATGCTCAACCAGATTTCCAATTTTTGTCGGTGACGTGCCCACTTCCGCTGATCCTGGTACGGTGATACGTCCTTCTTCTGCAAAGCGCCTATCTCCACTTTTGATCCATCCGCTGAGAGATACCGATGTCGCTATTCTACATCTTTGAGGTAGCCTGCCTTTATGGCGTCACTTCTTAGGCGCCCTTGGCGGACAAAGGCATTTTCTACACTTACAAACAGGGTGCCGCAATCCATCGAGACTCCGAAGATGACTTCCTGCTTTTATCCTTCGATGATAAAAGCAAGTCTTCTGTCTTCGAGCTTTCCCTCAAGGTAGCTCTGCAGGCTAATCCCGAAGTATGGCTGCGACATCTTCTGGTAGGGCCTAGTCCTCCTGATCTTGACATGTGTCCCGAGGGTGTTTTACCCTCCACAGTTTGCCTCTTTCCTTTCCCGGTATCGAAGATGCCTGGGAATGAAATTTCCTCTTCGCCACCTTCCTCTCGCCATGCACCCCACTAGCTGCCAGGTGTGACGTTTCATGACACGTTCTGCATGTTCCCGAGATTTTAGCTACCTTTTGACCTTCCCACCGGAAGCGCCAGTTTCCCTTTACTATTTAAGTTTTGGTTTCTCCCTCTAAATTTTTTTGCCTTTTCGTACCATCTTCCACAGCTCCGTCGCTCTTTTTCCGAAACCCTTGAAATTTTATATTTTGATATGTTACTTGCTTGGTGTTTTTTTTTATGGTACCCATTGCTTCAATCTTCTTATTATTTCATAAAGACGACTCTTTTCCCCTTTCATTATCTCTCAAGTTTCTGATCAATCTTGCCTTTGCAATTTCCGGTGCCGGCGAGTTCTATCTTTCTTCCCCTTGTTTTTCCCTTCATGTCGTTTCCTTCTAAAGTTGATGTTCTCGTCTCGATGATGAAGAACTTAGGTTTTAGAGATGAGTTTTTCAACATTAAGGCTGTCGGAGCTCCGGGCAGCCAGCTGACTGCAGAATTAGTCGAGGAGTTTGGATGCAACGAGGGGAAGCTTTTGGTTTCGTTCCATCAAATTTATGTTGGGTTGATTCCCCCTTTTTACCAACCTTCCAACCCTCTATTTCTTGAAATTCTCTGCTCCCTTCCCAGTCCTCGGGGTGTAATGCAGCTCACTTGTAGCTCCATTCATCTTATCAATCAGTGGGTTTCCCGCTCTGAGGATAACTCTCATGCTGGCTCTACATCGAAGTTTTACTTTACTGCCAAAAACTTCTTTCAGCATTACGAACCATTCTTAACGCTAGACAACGAATTTTCCCCTCGGGGAGTCGACTTTCGGACTGTGAAGGGTGGTGTGAATATTATTTCAGGGACTTTAGATTACTCTATGGACGAATACTGGTATTCAGAACCCGTGCTTCTGGAGGGTCCCATTCTTCGAGGCTGGAAAGATGCAGGTCGCTTCATTCCTCGGACATAGTTAGAAATAGGACACGAGTTCTCGACTCAACATCTGTTTACGATCCACTTTTCTGACGAGGAGAGAGAGTTGTCTCGCCAGGTTTTAAGGAAGGTCAAAGGTGTTTCTGTTGATGCTTCGAGTAGCTTGAAGCGTTCCCGAGCAGATGAGGAGACTATGGAGCAGGTAACAAATACCTTTTTAAGATTTATTTTCTGGAGTATGAATACTTGCCTGTATTTATTTCCTAAGGAAGACGGATTCTCATTTGCAGGGAAATACTGTATCTGCGGGTGGCTTGAGCGTAGAGAATGAGTTGGTGGGCTTTGAGTTCGAGGAGAAGACCGAGGTTGCTAGACCTTGCAAGAGGTTTGTTTTTAAGAAATCGTCCAAAGTAAGTTTACCGCATCAAGGCAAGGTACCATCGAAACCTTCGAATAAGAAGAAAACAACTGCTCATGTCGAGATGTTCTCGCCGAAAGCTGCTGATGTGCCTCCTGCCGATGAAACTATCGAAGAGGTTTTCGCTGTCAAGCCAAATATTGTTGTGCCGAGTGTGCCTGCCTCTTCCTCGGTGATGATTGCTTCTTCTGCTACGACTACTACCTCAGCCATGGTTGCCTCTGTTGTTGCAACCCCTGCCTCAGCTGAACCTTCTGTCTTATCGTCAAAGAAGATTATTCCTGTGGTTGATCTCCTTCTTCCTCGAAGGGATGGCTCGTCGGTCAGTATGGATCCTTCAAAGAATTTAGTTATCAGTTATCCTCGTAGTTCAAAATTTCCACCTGCTCCTAGCTTTGCTAGCAAACACCCTCAACCATACACTGTGAAGATATTTAAGGAGGTGCTTTTTGATAACTATAATCCGAGTGCTTTTACCAAGGAAGTCTCATCTCGTTTTGATGCTTATGCCTCTGATCCCCTGGGCTGCCCTTTGGATCCTGAGTTTTGCAAGAAACTTGGCGTTGTTTTCGGAGGTGATCGTCTCAGAATGCCGTATGATCTTTGTCATCCGCCTTTTTCGTATGAGGAGAACCTCGTTATGCTTCAAATGGTTCGTTGCTTTTTCCTAGTGTGAATAGTCATATTTTTTGAGTTTTTGGCTCAGTATTTGATGCCTCTTCGTATTCGTCACATGGTAATTACCATGAATCCGGTCTTCTGGCCTATACCTTTGATCAATATGGCGAGGCTGAGTATCACGAGAAGAAGTTTCTCCAGATGCAACAGGAGCTTGCCGAAGAAAAGACTCGCAGTGCTCGTGAGAGGAAGAATTTGATAGGTACGTATTTTTTTTATCCTTTGTTTGTATTTTACCTTGTAATTTTATGCTGAGAAAAATTTACTGCTGTCCAAAAAGCCGAGTTAGAAGAAGGGAAGAAGAAACTCCACGAGGCTAAGTTAGCTTTAAGCAATTCTCGAGAGAGTCGCAAGCCTTCGCATAATGCTTCTGTCGATGGAGGTCATCGAGTTGAAATCGATAAGCTTATAAAAGAGAGGAATCAAGCCTGGGATGACCGAGATTACTATAAGAGGAAAAGGCGTGAAGCTGAGGATCTTCTTGCCGAGGAGAAAATGAAAGGAGTTAAGGCCGAGCGCCTTCTTGAAGAGGAGAAAAATAAGAGTGGGATTATTGCCCGAGAGAATCACTTTTTTCAGCTGGATGTAGAGCGCCTATCTCGAAAGCGAGATGCTTCTCTTAGGGAAAAGTCAGTCACCGCCTCAGGCAGAGTGGTGATAGAGAATTTGGAGCGGGATATTAGGAATTTGAAGGTTCAGACTTCTCCGGTGAAGAACGTCAATAATGATCTAACTGCAGAGAATGCTACTTTGAAGAAGGGATGTAATGATATAAGTATGGAGCTTGCCAAGGCGAAAACTTCGAAAGATCATCTTTCCCGAATGATCGATGAATATCGGTTAGAACTTGCTAAATTTGGGGCATCTTCTTCTGAAGATATTAGGAAAAGGGCTACCCAGCCTCGCTTTACCAACCAACATGAGGTTACTGAGTACATGGTTGTTAAAGAAAGTAGGATGCTAACCTTGATCAAGTTGTTGTGATGTTGTTTGTTGTGTTTCCAGTTATCTCAACTTTTCTTGCTTCTGTTATTTGACAGGCATCGAAGCCAACTTGCAAAAGAAAGTTGCAGACGCTGTATCCGCGAGGGACGAAGCTGTCAATCAGTTGGTGCTTGAAGCCGACCAAAAGTTGGAGTTTGAAAGAAGAGCAAAACAATTGTCGAAGGAGTTGTCTGAGGAACAACGACGTCGAACTGCCGATGTGAACAGGCTTTCTCGAGAGCTGGAGCTCGAACGTAAGCGTAGTTTAGAGGATGTGCAAAGGATTCTTGAGGAAATGACTGTCGAACGAGATTTTCGCCTCAAGTGCCAGCAGGACCTTAGGAATATGGTTACTGGTTTTGCCCTCGTCAATCATCAGTTAAGACATGGGCGGGCTGTCGAAGAACTGCTTACTCGATCTTCTTTGACTACCTCCCTAGCTACTAGCATGGCCTGTCAAAGACATGGTCGGTCGCTCTTTAGAGCCATCGGTATTGAGCCTCCTACCTATGGGGTTGTTGGTGCAAGGGATGCTGACGCGATACTTCCAGGCGACGAGTACTTGCTTCCTCAAGAGGTATTTGTAAGGTTAGCTAGGGATGAAGCGCGAAAGAGAGGGCTGCTTGGGAAAATTCCTGAAGACAAAGGCCTTGATGTTGATGAAGGTGATAGCGCTGATGATTCCGATGATGGCAACTCAGGTGGCTCCGAAGGTCATCCCAAGGGAGACTCCGAGGGTGATTCTAAGGATGATTCCGATGGTGATTCGAAGGATGATTCGAAGGATGATCCAAAAGACAATCCCAAGGATGACTCGAAGGATGATCCGAAGAACAGTTCCGAGGGTGATCCGAAGGATGATCTCAAGGATGATCCAAAAGATGATCTGAAGGATGATCCGAAGGATGATGTTTCAATTGAGACTGGCAGCCCTGCTGATGATGTCGCACATGATCTCGGTGACGCCCAAGTGTCGAGCACTGGTGGTGGTGTGGGTGTTAACTTCGATAAAGGGAATAGCTACTTGTTTCAAGAATCTTCGGCCGCGTATAGTGAAGAGAGCGAAAGTGAGTCTGAGCCCATGAGGGAAATCACTCCTTTAAGACAAGATCACTCTGGCTTTCGAACTTATGAAGAGGACTTGGAGGCTGAGAGAGGGCTTTGGGATGACATGAGAGTCTTTGGAGATCCCTCCCCTCGTCACGTTGTGCTATCTAGTGAAGTTTCTCCCGTGGTGTAGCTGCGAGTCTTTTGCTTTTCCTTTTGTTTTCTGATACAAATTTTTTTTGTACTAGGTATCTCCCATATTTTTGCGCTTGTATGTTGTGTTGACTATGTTTATAAAGAAGCCTTTTTGCTTGATTTTTTTTTTGTTTTGTTTTGCTGGGAACTTCGTAATCAAGCACGAAGTTGATGTTGCAATACTCTAGGCTTCTAAGGCTACTCGGGGTGCAACTCCAGGGCTTACTTCGATGCGGGAGATAGTAAACCAAGCTAGTGGGGGCATATGGATCACCCTTCCCAAAGGATTTTAGCTACTTGCCTGTTTTAAAGCAACAAGGCTATCGAGGCCATAGGTACCCGTTTTGCCTCAGAGTACTGGGTGGTTATCGAGGATACCGGGTATCCTCCGAGAGAACATGGTGGTGTTCTGATAATCCATTGATCCCTAGTAAAGCCGTGGACTGATGGTGGGCAGCTGCTATGATTGCTCCTCGATAAAAAAGTAACACAATGGGGGAGTGCCGGTCTCTGCTGGAGCTTAGACATGGTACTATTCTCCTATCGCGGCCTAGAGTTCGACCCATCTGTTTCTCGTTAGCCCCCCTCGAGGTTATGTTTCGATTTTTAGATGAGGTCCCTCGGCTGCGTGATTCGCCTGCTATTCCCGTGAATACAAGCGAATCAGCTGCCTTGGGGCTCCATCCACCTTTAGAGGTAGATGTTATTCCCATTTATCATCCCCTCGACGCCTCAGAAAGATAAGTCCTCATGGTCGTGTGGTAGTGGGTTCAAATGCTTCATTAGCTTAGGTAGCTTAACGGGGTGTCTTGTGGGTAGAGGACTGTGTCATATAGCTCGTAGGGCCCTTACGGCTTATATGATCATCAGTTTTGTGCCTGTTATTCGAGGTATTTTTATGTTTTTGGCGTCTGGGCCTTAGCGTTAATGCCTTTTATTTTCATTGCGTCGAGGCACTAGGGGAGATATGGCGTCGTGGCCTATTTGTTTTATATGTCGTGAACGACTTTGGATGTTTGCCTATTCGAGTAGGACTTTCGCCTAACCGAGTAGGATCTGGAGTTTGGATCGAGGTATAGTGCCTTGACGAGTACAATATATATATTTAACAGCAGACCAAGCTGCTTCTTTTATTTTCTCATTCTAAAACTGACATATCTTATGCGTTGCTTATATACGTGGTTCTAATCGAGGTGTTTCAGATGCTTCCCCTCAACTGGGGTACTTAGCTTCTGTCCTTCGAGATTGACTAGGCTGTACGTGTTGTTCCCGAGCGCTTTTTCGATGACGTAGTGATACGTATGATCTCCGTACTCTTGGTGACTAGAGTTATTAGGGCGGAATTCAAAATAACAATAGACGAAAATAGGAAAACACGAGAACCAATTTGGAGAAACTATCTTCTCTAGATTATGAACAAGAAAGCAATTACAATTCTCTATTTCACGCTCACAATCTCACTAAAAAATTTAAACCCTAAATTGTTTGCTAAGATTGTTTTTGCAACACCTCTAGTGATTACCTCACAAGCTTCTTCTCTAGATTTACTAGATGTCTGGATCTTGACTAGATTATCAAACTAGAAATCTGAGTCCCTTCGGTTGCACCTTAGCTGCCTATGTATCCTTTTACAAGGAATCAAACCAAACGTAGTTCATTCTAATTGCTCCGTAGAACCCCATCAAAGAGATACCTTGAACAACTCACTACCACCCAAATAGGTGGGATGAAACCTTACACCTCTGCTAGGATGTCTTCCAGGATTTCATCCCTCTATTGAATGCCTTGTCTAGCTATTTATAGTGGTCTGGTTTCCCAAACCTCTAAGGAATATATTTCCTTATCTAGGAATATTTCCTTGTCTAGGAGTATTTCATTATTAAGGAATATTACCTTGTCTAGGATTCCTTCCTTAAAAGAATCCTTCACTATTTAGAATTCCTTTCTTAAATAGAGTTTTCCCCTCAATTAACTAAGTTCTCTAAACGACGAGATACACATGTATCACGTAGGGCCCAACCCAAAATTTCTCCTCCGAAGTATCTTTCCTGTTGTCAGTCGAACAAGCCTTGCTTTCAGATTTGCTTGGTGTTGGTGCCTTATTGCTTGATACGAGGAATTGCTCTCTGTGCTCGGTATGATGACCTTTTCCTTTGATGATAGGCTGAGTGCCTTGCTTGTGGACGACTGGGATTCTCATGGTAGTGTCGTCCATTCCAGCCTCAACGTCAGCTATGAACTTTTCTATGCAGGACTCTGTTATCTTCTGGTGTTTGGCTTTACTTGGAGAATCCTTCCTCGAGTGTTCCCTCGCCTGGACATCGATTTCGTTGCATATCCGAGCTTCAGTAGGGTCACCGAGGATTTCTGCGATTCCGTGCGACGTTGGAAACCGGATTCTTCTGTGCAGAGTAGAGGGCACCCCTAGGATGCTGTGAAGCCAATGTCTTCCCACAATTGCATTGTAAGACGAGTCTATGTCAACTACACAGAATGATGTGGGTTGTTCCAGCTTTCCGACATGAATTAGTAATGACAACTCTCCCCTGGGCATCGAGGGTTTTCTGTTGAAGCCATAAACATTTTACGAAGAGGGCACCAAGGCTCTTTCCTTTCCAAACATCTTATCGTAGGTTCTTCCGATGAGTATATCCACAGAACTTCCTGGGTCCACGAGTATTCTAGGCATCGCCGTCTTCTCGATGTGGAGTGTGATAACTAAGGGATCATTGTGTAATCTTCCCTCATCGGGAATGTCTGCTGCCGAAAAGAAAACTGGGCGCCTCTGCCATTCTTCCAGCTGCCCTCTCATTGCTACACTTAATATTTCCTTTCCCTAGAAGTCTCTTTTGTGAATTCTATCAGTGGGGATGCCTTCGAGATTTCGTCCACAGATATCTGCGTGAACTATGGAGTTGCAGTCCTCAAATCTTGGGACGCTTCGGTCAATGGTTATTACTTACACTTCATGCTTCTTCTCCTCTGGTTGTGGCTGATTTGGAGGTGGCTTTGGTAGTTCAAGGAAGTGCTTAAATTTTCCTTTTGAGAT
This sequence comes from Papaver nudicaule, assembly GCA_023529015.1. Lineage (NCBI taxonomy): Eukaryota > Viridiplantae > Streptophyta > Magnoliopsida > Ranunculales > Papaveraceae > Papaver > Papaver nudicaule. The sequence goes on from JAJJMA010117501.1 coordinate 10,579, forward strand.
AAAAAAGAAGATTTGATCTTGCACGGTGACGCAGTCCTCTGTTGTGTGCCCATAAAATTGGTGGAATTGACAGAAATCCCTAGAGTTTCGAGTGTGCTTTGGTTGGTTTCCTCTGCTCCTCGGGTATCTCATCTCGGCTGCCAGTTTGGATTGGTCGATGCTTCGGAGAGCGTCCTCGATGGTTACAAACAACTTTGGTAGCTTTCTATCTTGAAATGCAGGGAAACCTGGTCTTTGTACACCGAACTTTCTGCCTCCCTCCTGTCCTCTTTGAGCACCGCTGTTTTCGAATTCCCTTCGAGAGTCGCTGCCTCTACTGTCATTGTACTTCCTATTGTCATGATATCTTCCGTCACCAAATTTTCCCTCGCTTACGTATCTTCTTGCATCGTCCTGCCTCCCTCTCTTTGAAAAGTCCCTTGTCTGGTGATTCGTGGCTTGATCTCGCTCTTTGAGTGACAAGTTGTTTATGGAGTGCACCTGTTCTGAGATAACTTCTCTCCCTTGGGTCGATTTCTCACTGATTTCGTCCACTGTGATTCTCTCCTTTTGGTACTTTCGGAGGTCTTGTAGTGTCTCCACATTCTTGGAGAAGAGTCTGTCATACAGTGGATGGTTCTTATCGAGTGCATTTAGATATGCCCTTACCTTGTCTTTCTCCGAAGTTCCATTTCCCATTTCGACGCACTAAGCAATCCACATGTCTGTCAAGCTTTTAATGGATTCTTCAGGTCTGACTCTAATGCTCAACAGTTTCTCTACTCCTGGCTTTGATGAGTTGTTGTATAAGAAATGAAGTATGAATACTTTGGATAGCTCTTCGAAAGACGAGATCGAACTGGTTGTTAGGTTGTCATACCAAGCCAAGGCTTCCCCTTTCAAGCTAGAAGGAAAATACTTGCAAAGCACCTCATCTTTATCAGCATAATCTAGGAACACTCGTAGATACATTTTGATGTGCAGAGTGGGCTCTCCTGTCCCATCGAAGATTGAAGCAAAGATTGGCATGGTGCATTTTACCAGGATGGATTTAGCGAGTAGCTCAGGGCTTAGTGGCGAAAGGTTGACGTCATTGATTGCTTGAGTAAGCTTCATTTTGTCAGTCGGTTGCATCCGATTATCGAAAAGCTCTGCTCGAAGCGCTTTGATTTGTTCCATCATCACTTGTTGTAGAGCTTGCGTCTCGGCGTTCTTCCTTGCCTGCTCATTTTCGTATATCAAATGTATGTTGTTCCCTCTCGGACGTATGCTGGGCTCGGTGTTTCTGCTCGAGATCACTATCTCAGGGTCCTTGGGGTCGTTTCCCTTGAATTTGGTGTGACTTCTTGAAGTTGTAGGTCCCCTGGATCGTGATACAGTTTGTGGGCGAGAGTTTCCCTCACTGTTCCCTTTGTAGTTTGATGCTGACTTCTCCGCAGCTTTCTTGGTTGCCTCCGCTAATTTCTTTTTTAGTTTCCTTATTTTCTTGTTCTTCTGAATCAATTTTTGGAATTGGGCAGCCCTCGTGGTGTTTTCTTCGGTGGGTTGGGGTGCTGGTACTGCTTCCTTCGGTATGTCGTCCTCGATGTTGTCTTCGTTCTCTCCGTTTTCTTCCTGAATTTGTGGCTGAAGTGGCTCGTCACCTTCTGGAAATCCTTCTCCATCAGGCCCCAATCTTTTATTTGCACTTCCTCTTCGTTTACGTGTTCTCTGTGTTGTACTGTACTTGCAGCTACCTCTGGCGATAGTCCTTTGCTTGTGGAAAATTTGGTGTTATGCCTCGAGGATCCCGTGCCATGCCTCGAAGATCCGACTCTTTGCTTCGGTATTTGGTCAGATTTTGAAGCCATGCTGATAGTGACCTGTAGAAAACAAAAAACCTGTGAGGTCTAGAGTGGCTGGTGCAGTGTACTATGTCTGACATGCACCCTAGTATGCGTAACAAATTCTGTCGTGCGAAATTTCAGGGCTAGTTATGCTCGGTTCTGACCAAACCCCAACTATTTTTGTCTTATCCGAATTTTCCCTCCAAATTAAAAGATCCTGGCAGACTAGCCTACTTTTCCTAATCTGGACCCTGAGTATGAATACTGCCAGGCTTGTTTCCCCAATATGGACTGGATAAAAACCCTAAAATGCCCCTAGTTTGCTTTTCTCATCATCATATTTTACGGGTGTTTTTTTGGAAATAAAGTGATTTATCCAAGGTGGAAGATACTCTTTCCTTGGGGTTCTCCCATGATTTTTTTTTTTGAAAGAGTTTGTTATAGTATTGATCAGATCTCTTCGATTCAAGGCTTGGGATTCCCTGTAGAAGCAACGATCTCATCAAACTGATGATTTGCTCAAAAGTCCTTGAACGTCCTAAAGCTTTGAAGATCTTTAGACATCCAAGGCGGTGGAGCTCAGAAAAATGATAAAAATGTGATGGAAATGCGATTTTAGAGAAGAGTTTGAAAACCCTAGAAAAAATTTCCCTAAAAAATTTGAAAATCATAAATCACAGGCAAACCCTAAGTTGTTTTAATCATTCCCTGTTTCTAGCGCCAAACTGTGTGAGTGTAAAATTTGCATAACTACTTCACACCTAACAACCATCAGATCTATAATCATGCTAAACAATGTTCGATCATACAAGAGTGCGAAGAGAGTAAAAACACATCGAAAACAATACATAAGAGAATATGCAGGCTATGAACTCGATTATTCATTAAGTCTTGTGGTAACTAATACATGGATATGATCCTTAGAAGTTTAGAGGAGAAAGCTAACCTAATCTCACCCTTCACAACTTAGGTTACACCAAAAATCCAACCCCTACAATGTTTCTCGAGATCGCCTTATATAGGCCGAGTCGGTGGTGGTTTACAGCTAATAAGACAAGTTACCCAATCGTGGTAGTGTCAGAGCTTGTCGAGTAAGGCGGTTCCTTCGGTAATACCTCCGAAGATGACTTCCTGCTTTTATCCTTCGATGATCTAAGAAAGTCTTCTGTCTTCGAGCTTTCCCTCGAGGTAGCTCTGCAGGCTAATCCCGAAGTATGGATGCGACATCTTCTGGCAGGGCCTAGTCTTCCTGATCTTGACACGTGTCCCGAGGGTGTTTTACCCTCCATACTTCTTATTATCCGAAGTAAGAGAAACATTTTTATTTCCAAGCACCCCGATTTCTGCTTCCAGAGACCTGATTAGTAGATACAAATCTTTTTTATATGAATCTGTTATATCAATAATCTCAGAAACAACATTTCTATAACGACAATTTTTTTCTACACTGAGGAATTTAGTCATCTTAGAGATATAAAACCCTGATCGGAAAATCAAAACCCTAACAAGTGTCTCTAGGTGTAAAGATTGCTTTGAAATATAAGATTTTAGGTCTCAATATACATTGTAGCTCCAACCATTTTTGTTATTTCATTGATCATGCTTGGTCGTTAACTACAGAGAATCAAGAAGAAGGATAATGATAAAGTAGTGGTGGTGGAACAAAATTAAGCGCAGGTGGTAGTATACTGCGATCTGACTATACACCACCTTGGGGATATGCAAATTCTGTATATCTTTGCAAAGGATGCATGAAAGTTCTGTTGCAACCTGATGACGAGAAGGATATTAAGATGATCTATTTTCTCTTAGTGAATATCATCTCCGATGTCATGGTGCTTGGAGAGCAAGGTTTTTCTCTCTTCAGAAGATGAGTTGGAATACAACTCCATGAAAAATGATAAATGACCACAGATAGACAAAAGTTATACTTGATCCTGAAGGCATGTATGACGTGCAACCACACTTGTCCCGAATTAGTTTTGAAGAAGTTTAATTATATTATTAAAACTTTGCTATCAAATTATTGTGTGACCCAATATGTCTTTTTTTTTGTAATTATTAGACTATTATAAAAACTCAAATTGCGATTTTTTTTAAACAAGGTTTTCCATATGATATTTCGAATTGAAGAAAATAATTTAACTAACATCTAATGTGGATTGACACCACTAATATATATTATTTACATCACTTTTTCACTTTTTTCAATAAAATATAATTTTTAATATATTACATGTGTGTTTCAGCATAATTTTGAAGAAAAGTTCCAGAGTCTTGATCATATACAAAATAGCTTAAATGGTCCTGTATTTCGATGTATTGCACATAAGAATCGTCAAAGTCATCATTCCCGTAATATCTTGTTGTACGTTTAGAGAACTTACTTGTGTCCAGCTGGGTAAAATTGTCCGCTAAAAAGCTTGATTCATATGTGCATGCATAAAAAGAAAATTAACACATCCCAAAAAGGTACCTATTAACCTCTTAATCTCTCAAGGGTCTTCGGGTTTAGGGATCTTCCGTCATTTTTCAACTTACAAACATAATATTCACTTCACTAATTCTTGTTATGGTGTAGGGGGTAAAACCCCTCGGAACACGTGTCTCGCATCCGGGAAGCCTGGCCGCACCGAGAGAACCAACAGCGAGATCTCGGACCAGCCCGAAGAAGAAGGAGGTCACATAACGAGCGAAGCGAAAACTCGGAAGGAAAGGACTTGGACTCCTGACAAGGGATCGAAGCCCTAGAGTCCACCTCGGAGTGACAGCGAATAAACCGCCTTACTTGACAGGGACTGACACCACCACGATTGAGTCTTTTGTCTTTATAAGCTGTAAACCACCCAAGCTCGGCCTATATAAGGCGAGCTTGGAAAACATTGTAGGGGTTGGATTCTTTTTGGGTTGAGCCTAAGTAGCAAGAGAGAGATTAGGTTTGTTATCTCCTCTGGTTCCTTAGGGTTATATTCATGTAATCACAACATCGAAATACATAAAAGTCTTCTTATATTTCGCCTTTACTCTTATAAGTTTGGTCTTTAATTACTGTTCATAGTACCATCGGTACTGTTCTTGTGGTCTTCGCACCATTGAATCTCAACTGAATACTGTATGTATGAGTAGATCTGATGGATTTGGCACCTTGAGTACCTATGCAGATTTTCTACTCGTACAGTTTGGCGCTAGAAACAGGGATGATTAAAACAACTTAGGGTTTGCCTGTGATTTTTCGGGTTTTCAAATTTTTTGTTCTATTTTTTCTAATCTTCTCAAAAGATTTTCAAAGCTTGTTTTCCGAAAAGAAGCTCCTGTATCTTAAGCATCTAAAAGACCTTAAAGGCTTTGGCATGTTTAAGAGTTTTCTGAGCATAGCATCAGATGATAAAATCATCCGTTGGAGTTCTCAAAACCTCGGTATGATGAAATCGATTTCCAAAGAGAGGCAGTTTATATTCGCTTTAAACCTCTCGCAGTATAGAATCCAAACGAATATAAATTCGTGCTGAATCTAAAATTCCATTTTAGGGTTTTCAAAACTCATGTTATACATAAAAATCCATTTTGGGGTTTTCAAAACTTATGTTATACATAAAAATCCATTTAGGGTTCTCAAATTTCATGCTATACATAAAAATCCATTTTAGGGTTTTCAAAACTCATGTTATACATAAAAATCCATTTTAGGGTTTTCAAAACTCATGTTATACATAAAAATCCATTTAGGGTTCTCAAATTTCATGCTATACATAAAAATCCATTTTGGGGTTTTCAAATTTCATGATATATTTGGAAATAAAACTTCAAAAAAAAGAACTAGATGGAAAGGGACGATTTGAGCTAAAAGACAAAATAGGCAGTTAAGGATATATCTAAAAAGGGCAAAAAGGACATATTAAATTTCGTCTGAAAAAATTAGTTGCAGAATAGATTTACATGGACGACAAAGTACACTGCGCTAGCCGCCTTCGACCTCACGGGTTTTTTGTTTCTTGACAGGTCATAGCCAGAATGGCTTCCCAATCGGAACATGCTCCGAAGCAGCGAGTAGGATCCTCGAAGCAAGGTACTGGATCCTCCAGACAGCACAACACTAGATTCTCAACCAGTAAAGGGTTGTCTCCCGAGGTAGCGGCTAGCACAGTCCAGCACCGAGAACACGTAAACGAAGACGAAGTGTTGATAGAGGACTTAGGCCCCGAGGGAAAAGGATTTCCCGAGGCTGAAGAACCACGCCAACAACAAATACAGGAAGAAAATGGAGAAAATGAGGAAGATGAGGACGAAGAATCTGATCCTGAAAATGAAATGCCCGAGCAACAACCTACCGAAGCAAACACGGCAAGAGCGGAACAATTTAGAAAGTTAATCTTGAAAAACAGAAAAATAAAAAAGCTAAAGAAACAGCTGGCCGAGGCAAACAAAAAGGTAGCGGAAAAATCGGCATCCAACTACAAGGGAGGCAGCGAAAGACACTCTCGCCCAAGCAACGCATCTCGGCCGAAGGAACCCTCCGAATCTAAAACGTCCATGAAGGTCAAAGGCACCAGTATAGGTCACGGAATCACGGTATCAAGCAAAAAGACCGAACCTCCAGCATATACAAAGGCAAGCATGCATACATTCAGCGAAGGAAACTCAACGAAGAGGGATGCCGAAGCAAGAGCACTACAGCAAGTAATGCTGGATCAAATTAAAGCACTTCGAGCCGAGCTTTTCGACAACCGAATCCAATCAAGTGATAGGATTAAACTCACTCAAGCCATGAACGATGTAAACCGCTCTCCATTAAGTTTGGAAATCCTTTCATTACCAATTCCAGTAAAATGCACGATGCCCACTTTCACCTCCATCTTCGACGGTACAGGAGACCCCACTGTACATATCAAAATGTATCTCCGAGTCTTTCTCGCCTACGCCAATCGGGATGAAGTGCTTTGCAAGTATTTCCCCTCTAGCTTGAAGGGAGAAGCTCTCGCATGGTATGACAACCTTGCAGCTGGCTCGATCTCATCCTTCGAGGAACTTTCCAAAGTTTTTATACTGCATTTTCTATACAACAACTCCTCCAAGCCTGGAGTGGAGAAACTATTCAGCATTCGGGTACGCCCAGGAGAGTCGACCAAAAGTCTAACGATCAGATGGACTGAGCAGTGTGTAGAGGTGGGAAATGGAGCTACGGAAAAAGATAAAGTTCGAGCATTCCTCAACGCTCTAGACAAAGATCACCCTCTATACGACAGACTCTTTTCAAAGAACCTCGAAACGTTGCAGGACCTCCGAAAATACCAAAAGGAGCGAATTACCTTGGAGGAAATAAAGGAACAAGCAGCCCTAGGAAAGGAGACAATCTTAAAGCAGGTCCACTCCATAAACAACTTATCGCTTGAAGAGTGAGGACAAGCAACAAACACTCAATTCGGGGATCAATCAAAGCGAGGAAGGCAAGATGACAGTGGTCGATATGGGAACAAAGGTAAATTTGGCGATGGAAAGTACCATGATAACAGAAAGTACAATGACTACCGAGGCAACAACTCTCGAGGAGAGTTCGAAGGAAACAGTAGCCAGCAAGGGCCAGGCAACAGAAAATTTGGAGCGACTAAACCAGGATTTCCTGCATTCCACGACAGAAAGCTTCCAAAGCTCTGTGTACCCATCGAAGATGCTCTTCGGATCATCGAACAATCCGAATTTGCCAGCGAGATAAGGTATCCTCGAAGTAGGGGAAACCAACCCAAGCACACAAAAAACTCGAGAGACTACTGTCAGTTTCACAAGTTTTTTGGACATACCACCGAGGACTGTGTCACGGCACAGGATCAAATTTACTTCTTTATCGCCAGGGATCAGTTCAAGCACCTACTAGAGCTGCCACAACCACTCCCTAATCAACCGCTACTCAAGGAAGAACCAAAGCACGAAGCCTATGTGATTACCATCGACAGAGACATACCAAGGTTCGGAGCTTGCAACTCCATAGTTCATACGAAAGGACTAGAAGGAATCCAGACTGGACGCATCCACAAAAGGGACTTGGATGGACAAGAGATACTTAGTGTGGTCACAAGGACTCGCTTGGAGGAATGGCAGAAGCAGCCAGTGTTCTTTTCAGCGGCAGACATCCCCAATGAGGGCAGAATGCATAATGACCCTTTGGTTATTACCCTTCAAATGGGGAAGATAGCCATGACTAAAGTATTGGTAGACCTTGGGAGTTCTGTGGACATATTATTCGGACAAACATTTGACAAAATGACGGGAAAGAAAGCTGCTTTGGTGCCCTCGGTCTACAACATATTTGGTTTTAATGGAAAGCCGTCGACACTTCGAGGAGAGTTAATGCTCACAGTTAATGCCGGTAGCGAAAAACAACCAACTTTATTTTGCGTGGTGGACATAGACTCTCCATACAATGCCATTGTGGGTAGGCCATGGTTGCATAACATCATGGGTGTCGCATCTACTTTGCACCAAAAGATCAGATTCCCAACACCAACAGGGATTGCTGAAATCCGAGGTGATCCTACCGAGGCTCGGGCGTGCCACGAAATCGATGTACAAGCAAGAGAAGCAAGTAAGGAATGCTCGGAACCAGTCAAGAACCCGAGGATATCGGACGAAAGTATAGCAAAGTTCATAGCTGACACTGAAGCTGGGATGCTAAGCATAAAACAAGAAGGAAGCGAAGAGAACCAGCATCTGGAAAACAGAGAACAATTCCTCGTGGCAACATACAACCCCCAGACTCCGAATGAACAATCAGGCGAGTCTAGCAAAGGCAACAGCATCCAGCAAGAACCTTTCTGGGTCGGCCCGTTTGTTATTGAAAAGAAGCTCGATAATGATACTTACAGTTTGATTAACCTTGAAGGACAAAGATTGAAAACCCCAGTGGAGGGAAGATACATGAAACACTTGGTCTAAAAAAAAGTAATTCCATTTGTAAGCAACATCCGAAGAGATTTAATAAATGAAAATCGCACTCATTGATGCAACTCACACCGAAGTCAAACTCCAAATGCTGTCAACACCATTACAAAGGCTGTAACGCCAAAGGCAAAAAACGCCAAACAGGCTGTAACGCCAAAGCCAAAAAACGCCTAACAGGCTGTAACGCCAAAGGCAAAAAACGCCAAACAGGCTGTAACGCCAAAGGCAAAAAAAACGCCAAACAGGCTGTAACGCCAAAGGCAAAAAACGCCAAACAGGCTGTAACGCCAAAGGCACAAAACGCCAAACAATAAAAAAGTCCTCGAATAGCAGGCACAGAGCCGATGACCATATAAATCGTAAGGGCCCTACGAGTTATATGGCACGGTCCTCTACCCACAAGACACCCCGATAGCGGTGAGCACTTTGAATCAAGGCTACATAAGCCGACGATGCACTCGTACTCACTACCAAACGGCCACGAGGACCGCACGTCCTCGGGCGCCGAGGGGACGATAAATGGGATTAACATCTACCTATAGAGGAAGATGGAACCCCGAGGCAGTTGATTTGCTTGCATTCATAAGCGAATTATTCAGCCAAGGGACCTCCTCAAAACAAAAAACAGTCCCGAGGAGGGGCATAACATTTAAACAAAATAAGTTCTCTATATATATGTGCAAATGCAGGACATGAAGTGCGATAGCAAAAAACGCGCGTATAAGCAAAATGGCGCGGACACAACTACAAAAGAAAAACACAAATACACAAGCTAAGGGCATGATTTCTCCTTTGAACAATCGGCACCATCACAAGGACCGTCCTCGGAACCATGAACGGATTCGCTCGGACCATCACGGGTACCTTCGGAGGCACTACTACGATTCCTAGAAACATCACCTTGAGCAACATTATTACCACCACTAGCTACCCTCAAATAATTCTCCAGTAGGCCCCTCTTTCGAAGCTCGTCTCTAGCCAAGGCCACATAAACTTCATGTGGGAGCAGATACTCATCAATGGGAGACACAGCGTCCGAATCCCGCGCACCAATAGCGCCATAAGTAGGTGGTTCAATACCGATGGTTCTGAAAAGACACCAACCATGCTTTCGGCAGGCTTGGCTGGTAGCAAAGGCAGTAGTCAATGCAGATTTGGTAAGAAGTTCTTCTACAACTTGACCATGTCTTAGCTCATGCTTGGTAAGGGCAAAACCGACCACCAAATTCCTCACGCTTGCCTGACACTCAAGGCGAAGCCCCCGTTCCGTGGATAAAAGCTTAGCATGATTTGTCGTCTCTTCGGAACGACGCCTTCGTTCGAGCTCAAGCTCTTGAGCAAGTCTAGCCGAATCAGCAGCACGACGCTGGCGTTCTTCGGATAATTCTTTAGTCAACTGATTAACCCTTCTCTCGGCCTCCAACTTCAGCTCGGATTCAGTCACCAGCTGACTTATGGCATCGTCCCTCGCCGCCTCGGCATCAACAGCCTGTTTCTTCAAATTAGCTTCGATGCCTGAAAGCAAAAACAACAAACATAAGAATAGCAAGACGATGACTCGACTAGGGCTACAAAGTAAGCAGAAAGGCGAAGGAAAATTTGGGTTAGCTCCCTACTCTCTTTGAAAACCATATATTCAGCAACCTGGTGCTGATTAGTAAAGCGAGGCACCGAGGCGTTCTTTCGGATATCCTCAGAAGTAATGACCCCGCTTTTGGCTAATTCTATTCGGTACTCATTAACAAGAGCAGCAGTCTGAACGTTTACCTTGTTTGCCAAAGCAAGCTCTCGGCATTTATCGATACAACTCTTATTTAGAATATCTTTCGCAGTAACTAGCTCCTTATTAACATTCTGCTGTGTAGACAGTTGCACTTTCAACTCTCTGATCCTCTCCTCTAACCTTTCAAATAACACCCTACCCGAGGCACTGACTGACCTCTCCAAGTGAGCCGCATCTCGCTCTTGCGTCAAGCGAGTCACATCCATTTGGAAAAAGTGATTATCTCGGGACAGCAACGTGTTTCTATTTCTCATTTCCTCAAGAAGGCGCTCGGCTTAATCCCCTCTCTTTCTCTCATTAACATAAGTTCTTTCGGCCTCTTGCCTTTTCACCCTGTAATAATTCACATCCTCCAAAGCTCTATCCCTCTCTTCCAACAGCGTCGCGCTATCATTAAGATAGCCTTCACTACTTGAGGCAATTGGAGATGATTGTCGGCCATTTCGAAGACGATCAATAGTCAACTGAGTCTCCTGCAGTTTTTTCTCGAGCTTCTCCAGCTCGCCTTTTTCAAAAGCAAGTAGCAAACCTGTTCTTAGCAATACTGCAGCAAACAGATGTTCCTAAAAAGAACCATCAGGGAAAAAAGGTGACTTACATATCGATTGTTTCTTCGCTTCAGCGCTGCGAACCTGCATCCGATGAAACTCTCGTGCATAATACTCGGTTTCACCAGCTTGATCAAAGTTGTAAGCTAGAAGACCAGTGGCATGATGTCGCCCTAGTAAAAAGTGGCAAAAATAGATTAACAAAAACACTTCAGTAGCATCAACATAAACAACAACAACGAAACTCACCGCCTGAACCATGGACAAATTCTCCTCATAGGACAAGGGAGGATGAGGAAGATTATACTCGGCTCGAGGACAATCAACTCCGAAGAGATCGCCAAGCTTTTGCAGAAATCTGGGTCTAAGGGCTGCCCTAAGGGATCCGAGGCATGAGCTTCAAAGCGAGTTGAAACCTCGGTAGTAAATTCGCCAGGAAAATAATTTTCATACAAAACATATTTAAACCTCTCGGCAGTATAAGATTGCCTGTATCTGCAAGCATAACTAGGAGCAGGCGGAAACATCGAACTTTGTGGAAAACCGGCGACGAGCTGTTTGGAAGAATCCATCTTAATATACGAACCATCCTCTTGGGGGCAAAGGAGGTCCACTGGTGTAACAATCTTATCTGAGGAAAGCATAGAGGGCTCACCAAAAACATTCGCGAAGGTCCTTATCGCTGAGGCAGAGGCACTAACCGTATCCTTCGGCGCAGCAGAAGTTGAAAGAATAAATTCCTAGGCAGCACTAGCACTCGAGGCTGCAGGGACTACAGCCGAGGCAGAGGCACCACTGACGACAGACAGGGTAGTCCGAGGGTTTGTAGCAACCACCTCCTTGGTTACCATCTTGGTCGCTGTGGATGTTGGAATTTCCCTGTCAGCACTCAGAATCTTTTTCGGAGGAACCAAGACAGCCTGACGGCGGTTGGTTTGAACCCCTTTCAGAATTGTTTGCAAAGCAGCTTTTTTCAGCGGCCGCGAAACTTCGGGATTTCCCCCGTAACTAAACTTCATCAAACCATGACTACGCTTTAGGGCACCTAAAGGCTGTCCCTGCAGATAAGGATCTGTCTTCCTCAGGAAACAAACAGAGGCAAGTATGAATACTTCGGAAAATGACGAAAAAAGAGTATTTGTTACCTGCTGCATAGTCCCCACATCAGGCCGAGGACGCTTTAGGGTGCCCGAGGGCTCAACAACGACATCCTTGCCCTTGCCCGAAAATGAGCGAGACAACCTTCTGTCCTCATCAGAAAAGAAAATAGAAAACAAGTATCGAGTCTCAAATTCATGGCCTACCTCGAACTCAGTACGAACGATGAATCGGCCAGAGTCCTTCCAACCTCGGAGTATAGGACCTTTGAGAAGTATAGGCTCCGAAGACCAATCTTCGTCCAGTGAATAGTTTAAAGATTCGGGGAGAACGTTTCGGCTACCATCCACCATCTGAAAGCTAACCCCCCAAGGAGATAACTCATTATCTATAGTCAGAAAAGGCTCGTAGTGTTTAAAGAAGTTTTCGACGTTATAATAATACTTCGCTGTGGACTCGGCAGGAGAATTATTTTCAGACTGAAGAACCCACTGATTAATAAGATAGATTGCACTACAGGTAAGCTGCATCACGCCTCGAGGCGGAGAAAGAGAACAAAGAATTTCAAGAAACAAAGGGTTAGCAGATCAATAGAGAGGGAAGAAGAGGCGACAAAAAAAGTTTAAATAGGAATAAAAGATAGAACCTACGCAGCAAGTGACAGGTCAAAGAAAGGTGAAGGTTTCGAAAAGCACGCGAAGGTACGTGTGTCAGTCAGAAATTAAGACGAGGACACGTGTCGAAGAAGGCGAAACGCCAAGGGTTTTCTTCTCCAAACTCCTTCGACCTTTGGATAAGAAAATAGGCAAACTGTAGGGGGTAAAACCCCTCGGAACACGTGTCTCGCATCCGGGAAGCCTGGCCGCACCGAGAGAACCAACAACGAAATCTCGGACCAGCCCGAAGAAGAAGGAGGTCACATAACGAGCGAAGCAAACACTCGGAAGGAAAGGACTCGGACTCCTGACAAGGGACCGAAGCCCTAGAGTCCACCTCGGAGTGACAGCGAATAAACCGCCTTACTCGACAGGGACTGACACCACCACGATTGAGTCTTTTGTCATTATTAGCTGTAAACCACCCAAGCTCGGCCTATATAAGGCGAGCTTGGAAAACATTGTAGGGGTTGGATTTTTTTGGGTTGAGCCTAAGTAGCAAGAGAGAGATTAGGTTTGTTATCTCCTCTGGTTCCTTAGGGTTATATTCATGTAATTACAACATCGAAATACATAAAAGTCTTCTTATATTTCGCCTTTACTCTTATAAGTTTGGTCTTTAATTACTGTTCATAGTACCCTCGGTACTGTTCTTGTGGTCTTCGCACCATTGAATCTCAACTGAATACTGTATGTATGAGTAAATCTGATGGATTTGGCACCTTGAGTACCTATGCAGATTTTCTACTCGTACATATGGTGTATTAGTATTCATGGTAAAACCAAATATTGTAAAGTATATGAATCATGGAGATAAAAATCGTAATAGACGCACCTAAAACAAGGAATGGCCGTTTGAATATTGCGTTAGTCATAAGAAGGAGAACGGTTGTCTCAAGGAGGAAAATAGAGAAATAATAAGATCAGAAATAATAATTCTAATTGAAGAATATTTCTTTTGCGTAATTGAGTTCTCGTGTTCTTAGCTCTTAGACTTGTTGAAGAACGCCTAATGTTCTTGATGAAATTTCGAAGTGGGTATCTAAAGAGAATGTACTCGAGTTTTAACACTTTGTCTTTGAAATTTACATACAATTATTTAAAGGTGTACACCTAATTCAACTTGATATCGAGGGAAACACATTAGGCAATAAAAAATTTGTAGTTTTGCTGGTTACAAGGTAAAGTCAATTAGGCTAGATCAATTATCCCTAGTTGAATAATCGCTTTCCCGGAACTTTGATTGAAATAAATTTTAAAGACATCACAAAAACCAGGCATCCTATTAGAGGCATGATATCGCTAGCCTTCATGAAGTACTGTGGAGCAACTTTTATCCATAAAATAACTTAGCTGAGGGAATCAAGTGCTTAGGTTCTTACGGGAGCAAGAGACGTAGGAGCTAGCGTAACGATTTATGAACCACAATACAACACTCACCATACGAGATCACCAAGTGAAGTACCTTAGTAGCTGGTAGGTTATTTGAGAAGGCTAGAGAAGTGTGGAATTACTTTCTGCATGCTTGGAAGATCGAGTGAGTTTTTGTTAAGGATGTTGAAGCTCACTTGAGATCATGGAGATTCACAAAATTTAATTAAAAGCAATTCAAGATTTGAAATTGCTTCCGTATGCAATCATCTGGGAAGTGTAGCGGGAGAGCGGTAAAGCAAAATGTCCAACTCTGGAGTCATAAGAATCATATCTTATTTAGCTACTCTATGCATCCAATTTTTCTTTAACTGGGAAACCATAGTGAAAGTAAGTTCCCTTGTTTTTTTTTCTTTAGTGATCTGAGATATATCATACATGCCATGTATACTTTTTTTTTCCTTTTAATATATCATATCAGATGTTATGATAGTTGAGTAAATACAAAAAACACATCCCTGGATGATTTTTCCAGGATTATCGCTTGGACATGAACCACAACACAAAACTTACCATATGAGATTGCCAAGGTAAAGCACCTTATAGCAGGTACAAAACTACGGGTCGGCCTTGGGGCTCAAATAGGCACGTTCGGAGAGTGGGTCGACCTTTTAGGGATTATAAGTCACATGTTACCTCTTCGTTTTTTCCTCCTAACTTTTCATTTCCCAAGAAGATGGGTTCAATGGCTCTGACTCTGAAGTACTGAACAGTAAAACCCTAGAAACTGCATTGCATCTTTCGAAATCAAGGCAACAATGGCGGAGTATCTTCCAGAGGAGGTTGTCACTAAGATCTTATCTAAGCTACCAGTAAAATCCATATTAAGATTCAGGTGTGTATGCAAATCATGTTAAACTTATTTACTAGCCCTACTTTTATCAGACAAAATCTCAAACATGTATACTACACCAACAATACTCGTCTCTTGATTAGTGATGATAATGATTTCTACTTACCCACGGAACATGTCTCACCATCACCACTATTATCATTTGGTTGACATTTTGGGTACTTGCCATGGGTTGGTGTGTATGAATGTTGCTCCTGGTTGTACACTTTGTCTATGGAACCCTACCACCAGGGAGTACAAAGTGTTGAAGAAACGCGTACCCCTGTGCTCGTCTAAGTCATTGGCTGGTGTGAAAATGATGAGCTATACACATAGTGTGGGTTACGATAACGTGAATGAGGATTATGTCATAGCTTCTTGTTTTGTGGATCATGCAGGGACGGAGCCAGAACTTTGGTTTAGGGGGGACAAATGTATATATTGAAAGCTATAATCGGGATTCGGCTATGCGGCCGAAGGCCGCCAATATTTTTTTTTGCCTTCTATTAATTGTATTTTAAGTTGTAAACACTTTGAAATACATATGGAATTGCATGAACTCCTTGACTAAACGGTATAATGCTCTCGAAGAGGCTATCTGTTGCAAAACTCTGTAATTCCTTTTAAGAAAAACCTTCACGTAGAATAATTGTTGGCAATTAAGGTAAAAAGCAAAATCAGCCTTATCTTTTACTAAATTTTTCCACAAATTTGTCCCCCTAGCTATATAGTAAATATATCAAAATACCAAACCTATATATGTAATATCACAAATTCTAGTGGGGACTGCAGTCCCCACTAGACCCTTAATAGGTCCGTCAGTGATCATGAGTATACTAGTGAGGTGATTGTGTATTCGTTGAAGACGGATTCGTGGAAAAGTATCGAGAGTAATAAGATTCCACCTTACATTAATTATGGGAATCAGCACGGGGTGTGTGTTTACGGTGTGCTTCATTGGATAGCTGATCGGTGGACTAAAGATGGAACTAAAGCGAGTGTTATTGTTGCTTTTGATATTGTCAAGGACAGTTTTTTTCTGGAAGGTCTTGCTGATAACCTGACCCCTGAGTTCTTGGGTGTGTTGGATTGGGAGCTATGCATGCTTTGTAAGGTTAATGGAAGCATTGTACCTGGTTTTGGTGTATGGGTTATGAAGGACTATCCCTGGAAGGAAACGTGGACCAAAATGTATACTGTTAATACCCAAAACTTGCTTCTTGCGGAACCAGCCAACTTGTGTCCAATACATATTTTTAGGAATGGTGAGATTCTATTGGAGAAGGATCGGGGTCAGAAGGAATTGGTTTTATATAACCCAAAACTTGGTAGTGTTAGAATGCTAAAGATCAGTGGTGCTCCGAAATGGTCTATTATAGAGTCGTACCTGGAGACCTTAGTTTCTCCTAACTTGTTTACCTCAATAGATAATATACCTAAGCTGGAGAATTCTGATCCAAATAGTCATTTGTCTCTTGTTGCTATTTCAAAGAAGGAACTGGTGAGAACTCATCTTGTGAATTTCGGTTTCAGCTATGTTATGGCAAATCTTTTCTTTCTCGGGTATTTGACGATATTGTGTTTTCTAATTTCATTCACAGGACAATCAGTGTTTTAGGCAGAAAAAGTTTGAGGAAGCAATTGATTGTTACTCCAGAAGCATTGCGCTATCACCAACAGCAGTAGCTTTTGCAAATAGAGCCATGGCTTACCTCAAAATTAAAAGGTAAATATTGCATAGACAGTTCTACATCTTATTAGTTTATTTGCTGTAAATTTGTTTAGTATCTTGGATTCTGGTCTTTATGAAGAATCCAATTGTTAATAGATGAGTAATTTTTTCGTCAACATGAAAGGATGGTGTAATGTTATTTCTGACATTGAAATTGAGAGCCACAACTAAGCTGCCAGTACACAAGTTTTGTGTCTGTCTACTTCTTTTGCGTGAAGTGTCATTGAGAGCCAAGGCTTGAAATAATAGCTACTGTTTCAAAATCTCTTAGATTAGAATCAGTCTTATGTTGTGTACTGACCCCGTCCTACGATTGAAGCAGTGCTATGTTCATGACCAAAACATCTATACAATGCCAAAGTCTGTCTCCTATCTCTAGCTGTCCAATAATCTGTACAAGAGTTGCAAGAAACTCAATACCAATACCGAAAACACTAATATGCACTTTTAGGCCATATGAAGCGATCCGAACATGAACGAGAACATTAATATTATCACAAAGATGTGTTTCGCAGCTTTTGTACGTACACACATAATATTTCGCTTTACTAATTTCTTTTGTGGTGTATTAGATACGAAGAAGCTGAAAATGACTGCACAGAGGCCTTGCATCTGGATGACCGCTACATAAAAGCATGAAAATGACTGCACAGAGGCCTTGAATCTGGATGACCGCTACATAAAAGCATATTCAAGACGTGCAACAGCTAGGAAAGAACTTTGAAAAGTTGAGTTATCTGTCGAAGGTAATATCTCATTTTGAGCTATTTCAGTGAGAATGAGCTGTATAATGATAGATGATGTAAATGTAGATACCGAGCTTGCATTGAGACTGGAACCGAACAACCGAGAAGTCAAGAAGCAGAATGCTGAGGTGAAAGATCTTTATAACAAGGTAAGCTGGTTATTCACTTTCAGTAGATACTTGCTCGCCATAGCTTCTATCGGTAATCTCCTGTGCAAAATGGTTGCACAAGAACAACGATACGTGTACGAGTTTCAGTATTGGGTATGAATGTGGGGTACTATGGCATGGCTACCAAATAAACGATACTTGCTTCAGCCACTGTAAGCTTGGATCTAATGTCAGTAAATCTAGGACCATGTAATCCTTTGGTGAAGATGTCCGCAAGTTGATCCAAGGTGTTGACGTAAAAAACATCAAGAGCTTTCGTCTGAACAAGTTCACGGATAAAATGATAGTCAAGGTGAACATGCTTCATTTTGGAGTGCATAACAGGGTTAGCAGCCAGGGAAATTGAGCTGATGTTGTCACAAGCAAGCTTGGGAATGCTAGGAAGAGTAACCTGAAGATCCTGCAAAAGATAGCAAATACCAACAATTTCAGCTGCACTATGTGCAAGGGTACGATACTCAGCTTCAGTACTTGAACGTGCAACAGTAGTCTGTTTCTTAGAAGACCAGGCAATAGCATTAGCACCAAGGAACACACAGTAACCACCAGTGGAACGTCTATCATCAATATTGCCTGCCCAATCAGCATCAGAAAAGCCTAAAAGAAATGTATCACTTCTTGTAAAGTGAAAACCATAACCAAGAGTCCCTTTAATATATCTGAGAATCCTCTTAGCAGCTTGAAGATGAGTAGTAGTTGGATGTTGCATGTGTTGACAGACCACATTGACTGCATAAGATATCTCAGGCCTAGTCCAAGTGAGGTAGTGAAGAGCTCCAACTAGAGACATGTATTCAGTAGGATTCTCAAGTAATGTGCCATCATTTTTGCTGAGCTTTTCAGTTGGAGAAATAGGAGTCTGAGAAGGCTTAGAACCTTCCATGTTATGCTTGTGAAGAAGGTCAACAGCATATTTAGTCTGACTGAGAAATAAAACATCAGCAGATCTCTTCACCTCCAAGCCCAAGAAGTAGTGTAGAGAACCCAAATCCTTCAGAGGAAATTGTTGTTGAAGCTTGCCAATGATATCCTTGAGAAAAGCTGAGTTATGACCTGTAAGCAATATGTCATCTACATAAACTAGAGCAACTGTCAGCTGAGTTCCTTCTTTGTGAATAAAAAGAGATGTATCTGAGATGGAATTCTTGAAACCAAGTGAGATCAGAGCTAAACTAAGCTTCTCATACCAAGCTCTTGGGGCCTGCTTAAGACCATAAATAGATTTATGCAACAAGCACACATAATCTGGCTTAGTTGGATCAACATATCCAGGTGGCTGAGTCATATACACTTCCTCCTTTAAATCCCCATGTAAAAAGGCATTACTCACATCCAACTGATGAATATCCCAACCATATTGAACTGCAAGTGATAGAATAACTCTTATGGTAGTAGGCCTAGCAACAGGGCTAAAAGTTTCACCAAAATCCTCTCCCTCTCTTTGATGAAAACCCTTGGCAACAAGCCTAGCCTTTTCTCTGTCAACTGAACCATCAGATTTCTGCTTTTCCTTAAAAACCCACTTACAACCTATAAGATTTTGACCATCATATTTGACAAGAGACCAAGTACCAGCCTTTTCCAAAGCATTATATTCATTATCAGAAGCTTTCCTCCACTTAGGAATCTTCATAGCTGCAGTAATGCTAGTAGGCACAGAAGAAGTGCTGAGAAAAGCAGCATGAATTGGATGCTTGGAAGCAAAATAAGATTTTGGTCTAAATATGCCATTCTTAGCCCTAGTAGTCATGTTATGATCATTCTCAATGACAGTAGGAAGATGAGAATCAGGAGAAACAGGAGCTATAATGTCAGAAGTAGTGGAAATGCTGGATGAAGGAGAAGAGGGAAAAGATAGTTCAGATGATGTAGCAGATGGAG
This sequence comes from Papaver nudicaule, assembly GCA_023529015.1. Taxonomy (NCBI): domain Eukaryota; kingdom Viridiplantae; phylum Streptophyta; class Magnoliopsida; order Ranunculales; family Papaveraceae; genus Papaver; species Papaver nudicaule. The sequence goes on from JAJJMA010117501.1 coordinate 30,194, forward strand.
AGGAAGTCAGAGATTTATAGGGAAAAGATGTTTCATCAAATGAAACATGTCTGGAAATAAACACCTTACTGGAAACAGGATCATAACATTTATAGCCTTTCTGAGTTAGGCAATAGCCAAGAAAAATGCAGTGTTTGCTTCTTGGTTCCAATTTATTGGTGGTATAAGGTTTCAACCAGGGAAAACAAGCACATCCAAAAACCTTTAAGAAATTGTAATCAGGTTCTTTAGAAAACAGTAGAGCATAGGGAGATTTGAAATTAATAGATCTAGTGGGTAACCTATTGATAAGATAGTTGGCAGTATGAAGTGGATCAACCCAGAAAACATTAGGTAAACCTGATTGAAAGAGTAAGGTTCTTGTGACATTAAGTAAGTGTTTGTGCTTAACCTCAGCCACACCATTCTGCTCTGGTGTGTGGGGACAGGAATATTCATGACCAATACCCTTAGCAGAACAAAAATCATG
>JAJJMA010117515.1:0-18152 GCA_023529015.1 Papaver nudicaule
TATTTTTCTCCTGACAAAAATGATCAGACCATATGGCTTGATATTTACACACTCTGTCCTTCTTGTTGTCGGGTTAGAAAAATGTACGGGCAACAAGGCCCACTATGGGGCATCTAGGCTTTGGGGCAGCATACAACGTGTTTCACGTTGGAGGGGGTTTCGTCAAACAAATTCAAACTCAGGGGTTTATTCAAAAATTACATAAACTCTGGGGCAGAAGTTGAAACTTGGGGGGAATGAAAGAAAAATAAAACCAAGGATGTATCCATGAATTCTATAAAATCTGAGGGCAGAAATTGTGGTGCTAAAGCTTAATAGATTAATTTGATAAATGAACAGAACATAAGAACAAGCCTAAGAGAAGCATGGATGCTTTTGGAGATCACGCAGTACATTGTGCAACTGAAGTTGGTTTGAAGCACCGCCACAACATTGTCAGAGATACCTTTGCAGATATTTGCTTTCGCGCAGGAATATCCTTCAAAGTTGAGGCTGCATTGGGTTTCCTTGCGGATGAAGGACGTAGCTCTAGACCTGCAGACATCCTAGTCTATAACTGGGACAATGGACGCGATATGTGCCTTGATGTTACTGTGGTTTCCCCCTTCACTGGTGGTGGTGTTCAGACAAACACACCTGGGGTGGCATTATCTAAGGAAATCGAGCATAAGTGTAGCAAGTAATTGGAAGTGTGTAGATCCAATGGCTACAACTTTACTCCCTTGGCCTTTACTACTTTGGGCAAATTTGGAGACGAGTCAATGGAGTTCTTGAAGCGACTGACGACTTATATGGCTAGGCATAATATATCTATGAATGTTGGCAATTTTCTTTTTATTAGAATAGGCTTTGCGATTCAGAAAGGTGTGGGGACCCAGCTTGTAGCTAGGCTCCCATCCGGCACTGTACAAGACTAATTACTTTGTTATTCTAATAAAGTGTCGTTTTCATAATAAAAAAAAAAATGTTAATAATATTAATAATAATAAAATTAATGCCTCTTTTGAAATTCCCGGCTGTTTTGCCTTATTCACGCCTTGAATATCCAAACACTTCAACCAAATCATTTTCTGTCTTTCTTCTTCACAGTTTGATATCACTTTGGCCGCTTCTTTCATCCTTTTCACCATCATCCATTGATGGTTATTTTCTTCAAGGAAACGGTTATGGTGTGTTCTTCTGCTACAGATTATTATAATGCCTTGAACTCGCTCTACAACCAGTCATAATCAAAGCCCATGCTCATCATACAGCCAGCATCAGACTCCCAGATATTACAGAGGTATGGAAAGCGACGAAGTTCACCACCAAATCACGGCAATATGGCCCTTTCCGTGGTTTTGATGATTGTGACAATGGCATCAAACATCGGGGTTTTGCATATACTTCATTGGGGCGTCACTTGGAGGACAAACACCACATGGCTAGTGATGGTATTGGTATCTGCAGAGACCGAGTAAGTGATAATGCAACAGTTTACTCAAACTGGGAGGCTATGCTTCACAAACTTAAACTTTGGCTCTGCACATCTTATATGAAGACGCACACTTGGAGAATTGCATGCAAAAACCACTATGAATACATTGATGCACCGTTGCAAGATGGCCACTTAGGTTTTGTTATCCATGGAGTTATGAAACCTATACCAGTTGCAGGGTCAGATGGAGACAATACTGCTGGTGGAGGAGAGACTAGCACAGGTCAGTTTTATCTGATGTGGAACTGCTGGACAAAGTGTTTCGCCTACAAATTCACACCACAAAGTATATCCCAACCAGCTGTAGATTAAGTTTCTCTAGAGATTTTAAACACATCATGGACAAAGTTATCCAGAACCCAATGGATATCTCCAATTGGGTTTTACTATTACTATTCCCTTCCTGTGTTTTAAGGAACTATATGAACCTAAAACAAGTGTTGAAGCACGATCAGGCATGAGGAGAAAGTATCAGTTTAACTCCATCAATCAGGCCCTTGCACAATGGAGAGAGAGTGGGGGTCATGTTACCTCCCTACAACAGTTGTTTGAAGAATATGGTGACTCATCTGCCAGTAAGCAAGAGCCTAAGCGCACAAAATCTGCAAAGAAACGCAATCAACAGGAAATCAACATCAAGCTTTGCAAGAAGAAGATGGGTGAAGGTACATACACAGCAGCAATCAGAATCTTGACTTCTAATGGAGTTTCCCCCTCCACTAAAGCAACCTCACAAGATCTGCAGTTAAAACATCCTGCTGCACCACCACCAACACTCCCCAATGCACCTCAATCTGTAGCACCTGCTATAGCTGACAAGGACATGGTTTTGAGTTGGCTGAGAAGTTGTCCTAAAGGAACTTCTTGTGGCAGAGATGGGTTGCATGCACAACACTTCATAGATGCCATGAGTGGCCCTGGTGCAGCAGTGGCAGATGATCTCTTAGGCTCTATCACATCTGTTATTAACCTGCTATTATCTGGTCAATGTCCTCCTCAACTTGGTGAATATATAGCCAGTGCACCCCTTACTCCGTTACTCAAACCAGATGGTGGAATCAGGCCAATTGCAGTTGGTACTATATGGAGAAGATTGGTTTCAAATGTGGCTGCTTCCGTAGTCAGCAAAGATATGATCAGATACTTGGGAGCAAGGAATTTAGTATCGTACGATTCGAATCGCGAATCGTACGATCCACTCCAGTATTTTACTAAAACGACTCGAATCTTACTTTTGAATCGTTTTGTCAATGAATCGAGTTTTTTTCTTTTTGAATCGCAGATTCGGCTCGAATCTCATATTCACGAATTTTTTTTGTATTTTTATTTGTTACTGAAATTTTTCTAAACTCTCCTTTGCTGATCAAAGGCTTGAAATCACGACCTACAAATCAAAGAAGAACTACTTTGAGATTCACAATTACGCATTCGTGAGACCCTATTACTCCATTTCAAAACCTATAAACACAACCATTTTGTAGTGGGAGGAACAAACATTTCCTCCATGAACACAACATTAAACTTCACTCCTGCACAATTGAACTGAGTGAATATCATATGCCCTTTTGGTGACTTCATCAACAACCAGAATGTGTGCCCTTTCTATATATTTCACGCCCACCAAATTCAGATACAAAGCCAAATACATTAATAACTACAAAGAATATGAAAATATAAACAAGAGAAAGTTCAATAGAATATAAATCAATAAATGAAGAAGAACAAAGAGGTGGAAGGAGAAAGAAGAAGGACGAAACAACTAAATCATTAATTTCTCCTCCGCAATCTTTATAATAATCATCGATACTACCTTGTTATAGATAGTCAATAACAACTGTTTTTCGCTCTAACGCTCTATCTACTTTACTTTTTTCCTTCTTTATCACTATCTGTTTATTTTCTTCTCGTTTGTGGCAGTGATTATAAGCGGAGTACACTATGGAAGAGGAACAATCCCGTTCTTGTTTGGGGAAGATGACTGTTTTTACACGTGGTTCGTGAATACCGGATTGCGACATCTTTCTTTAATTTAACCAAACCTGATTTAGATTAACTCAAGTTAAGCAAGTGAATGGAAAAATCGTGTATTTGGGGGTTAGAAATAAAATGTTGTAAACTGGAAAGGGCAGTCCCATTTTTTATTTGGGGGGCGCATACCAAATAGCCTTACAAATTAATTTAAACATTAAAATATCAACCATGAATCTTCGATTCACGCTTCAGCCCCCGATTCGATTCATGAAAAATGAAAAACGATTCACTCTGCGATTCACGCTTTGACAACCTTGCTTGGGAGACTACCAGTTTGGTGTTGGGATTCCTTGCGGTGGGGAAGCCATACTACATTCAGTTAACCGTATGGTTGAGGCTAAAGGCAATGACAATACTTTATCCATGCTCATGGTAGACTTTAAGAATTCCTTTAACCTTGTGGATAGAACTGCAATGTTACAGGAGGTCAGGAATCATTGCCCAAGCATTGCAAGATGGGTAGAATTTTGCTACTCCTCACCAGCAAGATTGTACTACGGCAATCATTCTCTAGCTTCATTTCAAGGGGTGCAGCAAGGTGACCCCCATGGGCCACTCTTATTTGCACCAACTCTACACCTTTTAGTTTTACAGGTCTCTAAGGAGTGTAATCTGCATCTTCAAGCCTGGTACTTGGATGATGGCACCCTAATTGGTCATACTTTAATGGTGTCTAAAGGTTTCCACATAATTCAGGAACATGGTAGAATCAGAGGGCTGCATCTCAATGTGCAGAAAACAAAATTGTTCTGGCCTACTGTTGACAAGAGAAGTACACAAGCAGGGTTTTTTCCATCTGAAATTGGGAGGCCTGTTCAAGGTGTTAAACTTCTAAGAGGACCAGTGAGTTTAGATCATGAGTATTGCAGTCAATTGGTTCTTAACATAATGCAGAAAACCATTCAACTCATGGAAGCAATGCATACCTTAGATGACCCGCAGTGTGAATTATTGCTTCTCCGTAACTGTACTGGAGTATCCAATTTGTATTTCTCCATGCGCACAACAACACCATCTCATGTGAAGGCAGCTCAGGTTGTCTTTGATGGCCATCTCAACACATACTTACAGCAGCTGATTAAAGGTGAAGGGCCGGGTTATGGTCCATTGCATGCAAGATATACGAGAATTGGAGCAACACATACTTACAACATCGTTATCTACTCTTCCTATACGAGAAGGAGGATTGGGAAATTACTGTATGCAAGATACAGTGCAATACAGTTATCTAGCATCTTGTTTGCAGACACAACAATTGCAGAGTACCATCCTTAGCCAGTCAGATGTGTCAGCTATAGGCCCCAACTTCCATCAGGTTAAAGATAGTTTTGTTCAGGTTTGTGGTCTCCAATCATCACGCAGCATTGACGAGCCACCCCCCATCCGATGAGAGCATTGGCGGTTCTGTACTTTGCTAAACTGGTAAAAGATATGCCAACATCCTATTCCATGACCAGAAGGGATCTTACTCTGTGGCAGAACAATATTAAGAAACCGCATACACAAGATTATCTACTAGTTGTACCTGCAGATGGGTTGGGCCAGACGATGAGCCCACTTCACTTTACCTCTATTCTTTGTTACAGGCTTGGGATACCCATGTTCGTAGCAAACAACCCATATTTGTGTTGTGGGAGAAATATGAACCCTTACGGAGATTATGCAGTTCATTGTGCGACTGAAGTTGGGCTAAAACATAGTCATGACATTGTTAGAGACACCTTTGGGGATATTTTCTTTAAGGCAAGAGTAGCTTTCAAGATTGAAGCTGCTTTAGGATTTCTCGCTGATGAAGGTCGCAGTTCAAGGCCTGCACATATTCTAGTGTACAATTGGGACAATGGACGTGATACGTGTCTCGATGTTACTGTGGTTTCTCCCTTCACTGGTGGTGGTGTTCAGAGTTATACTCCAGGTGTTGCTTTAACCAAAGCTATTGAGCAAAAACGCAGCAAGTACTTGGAGATTTGTAGAAGCAATGGTTACAATTTTGGAACCTTGGGATTTACAACTTTAGGTGAACTGGGAGATGAGACAGTGGAGTTTTTGAGGCGACTGAAGAATTACATGTCTAGGCATAATGCTTCAATGAATGTACAGAATTACCTCTTCATTAGAATAGGTTTTGCTATTCAGAAAGGGGTTGGGACCTCAATGCTTGGTATTTGGATGATGGAACTATAATTGGAGATACTTTGATGGTGGCTAAGGCTCTCAGTATTATTCAACAAGGTGGTGGTGCTAGGGGTCTCGATCTTAATATCCAAAAGACTGACATCTTTTGGCCTACACTGGATCCTAGGAGCAGTCAAGTTGGTGTTTTCCCCCAAAATATTGGCAGACCTTCTCTAGTTGTTAAGCTTTTGGGTGATTGATACGTATGATCTCTGTACTCTTGATGACTAGAGTTATTAGGGCGGAATCCAAAATAACAATAAACGAAAATAGGAAAACACGAGAACCAATTCGAAGAAACTATCTTCCCTAGATTATGAACAAGAAAACTATTACAATTCTCTCTTTCACGCTCATAATCTCACTAAACAATTTAAACCCTAAATTGTTTGCTAAGCTTTCTTTTACAACACCTCTAGTGATTACCTCACAAACTTCTTCTCTAGATTTACTAGATGTCTGGATGTTGACTAGAATCTCAAATGAGAAATCTGAGTCCCTTTGGTTGCACTCTCAGCTGCCTACGTATCCTTTTACAAGGAATCAAACCAAACGTTGTTCATTCTAATTGCTCCATAGAACCCCCATCAAAGAGATACCTTGAACCAACTCACTACCACCCAAATAGGTGGGATGAAACCTTACACCTCTGCTAGGATGTCTTTCAGGATTTCATGCCTCTATTGAAATGCCTTGTCTAGCTATTTATAGTGGTTTGGTTTCCCAAAACCTTTAAGGAATATATTTCCTTATCTAGGAATATTTCCTTGTCTAGGAGTATTTTCCAATGTACAGGGGTTTCTAGACTCTATTTCTCTATGAGGACTACAGCACCATCCTTCTATCAACCTTCTCTGTGTGTTTATGATGATTATCTCTTTCAATATTTGAGGCATCTTTTAGTTGGTGATGGTCCATGTTATGGTCCTTTGAAGCACAGATTGGCTACTTTGCCCATCAGTGAAGGTGGTTTAGGCATATACTCTCTGCAGGACACATCTCAATATTGTTTCTTAGCCTCCAGTTTGCAAACCCAGCAACTTCAGAGTGAGATTCTGCAAAAATCTGGCATATCAGGTAAAAGTCTCTCCTTACAGCAAGCCCTTGATACATTTACTCAAGTGTGTAGCCTTGAATCTTCAGCCTGCATTATTGAGTCTGCCCCCCATCCCATGCGTTCTCTGGCAGCTCAGTATTTTGCAGAAATTGTCAAGAAACTGCCTACCACTTATTGTATGACAGCTAGGGATTTAGCTCTGTGGAGATGTAATAAAACTCACCATGCTCAGGTTTTTTTGCTGGCAATTCCAGCTGAAGGCTTAGGGCAAAAAATTGGGCCTCAACACTTTAGTGTTGTTCTTGGTTATAGATTGGGTATTCCTCTATTTGTTATGGACTCCCCATGTTCTTGTTGTGGCAAACCAATGGATGCTTTTGGTGATCATGCGGTTCATTGTGCTAGTACAATTGGTATCAAGTCTCGTCATAACCGTGTTCGGGACACGATCGCAGACATTTGTTTTAGAGACGTTGTTTTTACCAAAATTGAAGCTGCTCTTGGTTTTCTTACTAATGAGGGTGGAGGTTTAAGACCGGCAGATATTTTGGTGTACAATTGGAAGGATGGGAGTGATACGTGTTTTGATGTTACGGGTGTTTCACCATTTGTTGGGGGGGTTCAGCTTTTACACCCGGTCTTGCCTTATCCAAAGCGGTTGAGAAGAAGAGGAGCAAGTATCTTGACCTTTGTAGAGCTAATGGTTATAATTTTGGTACCTTGGCATTTACTACTCTTGGGGAGTTGGGTGATGAAACTATGGCATTTTTGAAGCGGCTTAAGAATTTTGTATCTAGGCATGACTCCAGTATTAATGTAGGAATTTTTTTTCTTCATAAGAGTAGGTATAGCTATTCAGATTGGTGTTGTGTCTCAGCTTGTTGCTAGACTCCCCACACGTACCATGCAATTACTCTTATTTTTTTCCTATCTTAATAAAATGCATGGTTTCATAATAATAATAATAATAACATCAACTTGTGTAAGAGGAAAATGGCAAATGGCACATCTGCTGCAATCAAAATTCTTACTTCTAATGGCATTGCTCCTAACACTGAAGCTACTTTGTCTGGCTTACAAATGAAGCATCCATCTGCTCCACCACCAACTATGCCTAACACACCATATATAGTTGAGCCAGCTTGTGTTGACAAAGATATGGTTTTTAGTAGACTCAGAAGTTTCCCAAAAGGCACATCTTGTGGCAGAGATGGGCTTCATGCACAGCATTTCCTTGATGCATTAAGTGGTCCTGCAGCAGCCATTTCAGATGAGATTTTGGGCTCCATTACTGTCATTGTGAACCTCTAGTTGGCTGGTAAGTGTCCTCCACAGCTTGGTGAATTCATTGCTAGTACCCCTCTTACTCCTTTGGTGAAGCCTGGTGGTGGCATAAGACCCATAACAGTGGGTACTATATGTAGAAGGTTGGTGTCCAAATGTGCTGCTTCCCTTGTCAGTAAAGACATGACTAGATACTTGGGGAATTTCCAATATGGTGTAGGTGTACCTTGTGGGAGTGAAGCCATTGTATGCTGTCAACAGGCTTGTCAGGGATAAAGGTAATGAAACTTCCGTGACTATGCTTCTGGTTGATTTTAAGAATGCCTTCAATTTGATTGATAGGTCTGTGATGCTTCAAGAAGTAAGGAACAAGTGCCCCATCATAGCTAGATGGGTGGAATTTTGGTATGCTTCACCTGCTAGGCAGTATTATGGTTCTTCTATCCTCTCTCCAGCTCAAGGGGTGCATCAGGGAGACCCCTTAGGACCACTTCTTTTTGCTCTTACATTGCATCCCATTGCTTTGAAGGTGTCTAGTGAATGTAAACTTGATCTACATGCCTGATATCTGGATGATGGCACCATCATTGGTGACACTTTGATGGTTTCCAAGGCTTTTAGTATAATTCAGCAAGAAGGGTCTATCAGGGGGCTTGATCTTAATGTGCAGAAAACTGAAATTTTCTGGCCAACTGTTGATTCCAGATGCAACTCAGTTGGTGTGTTTCCAGCTGATATTGGTAAGCCTTCTTTGGGAGTCAAACTTTTGGGTGGTCCAATAAGCATTGACCCTACTTTTTGTAGCCAGATGGTCATAGGAAGAGTGAAAAATACTATCAAACTTATGGAAGCTGTGCACAAACTTGATGATCCGCAATGTGAGCTATTACTTCTCTGTGGCTGCACTGGTGTCTCCAGATTATATTTTTCTATGAGAACTACCTCACCTGACTTCATCCAAGATGCATTTTGAAGGTATATGATGAGCATCTTTTCAGTTATTTGAGACTTTTGATCACTGGTGATGGTCCACGATATGGTCCTCTACAACATAGATTCGCTACTTTACCTATCAAGGATGGAGGCTTGGGCATCTACTCTATGTATGACACTTCTCAGTATTGTTTTCTGGCTTCCAACATACAAACTCATCAGCTGCAGTGTAATATCCTAAGGGCATCAGGTATTTCAGATCACAGCCCTTTGTTTCAGCAAGCTTTAGACAGTTTTGTGCATATCTGTGGTCTTGAAGATTCGTCGAGCATCAATGATTCTGCCCCTCATCCTATGCATACTTTGGCAGTGCATTATTTTGCTTCAGTTACGAATTCTTTGCCTACTGCATATAACATGACTTCTAGAGATTTGGCACTCTGGCAATGCAATCGTATACAACATGCTCAAGACTATTTGCTTGTCATTCCTGCTGCTGGGCTTGGACAGAAAATTGGCCCACGCCAATTTTATGTTGTTCTTGGATATAGGCTTGGCATACCTTTATTTGATGAAAATTTTCCTTGTTCTTGTTGTGGCAAACCCATGGATTGTTATGGAGATCATGATGTCCATTGTGCTACTTCGATTGGTCTCAAATTTCGTCACAACATTGTGCGTGATATCATTGCGGATATATGTTATAGAACGGGTGTCTCAACCAAGTTCGAGGCTGCCTTAGGTTTTCTTTCAGATGAGGGTGGAGGGTCTAGGCCAGCTGATATCCTGGTTTACAACTGGGAGGATGGTCGTGATACGTGCTTTGATGTCACTGGTGTTTCGGCTTTCACGGGTGGAGGTGTACAAGCTTTTGTACCAGGAGTTGCTTTATCTAGAGCCATTGAGAAGAAGAGGACCAAATATCTTGATATTTGTAGATCACATGTTTACAATTTTGGTACTTTGGGTTTTACTACTTTAGGGGAACTTGGTGATGAAACTGTAACATTTTTGAAACGTCTTAAAAATTTCTTTTCTAGGCATGATGCAAATATTACTGTAGGAAATTATCTTTTCATTAGGTTAGGTATTGCTATCCAGATGGGGGTTGGGTCTCAGCTTGTTGCTAGACTCCCTGTTCGAATAACGGGAGGAGAGAGAAGGTTGCAGATAGGCGATTAATTTTCTTACGATTTTTGGATGAATAACGGGAGAGACTGAAATCTCTCATTATTCAACTAATTCACGCCTGAAACCCTCCCTGTTCTTCATACCAATCTTTTCCTCTTTCTCTTCCCTACACAGAGATACTTCTTTTGACCCTTCTCTTTATCGATTCTTCAAAACTGGTGACAGTTATTTTCTCAGGGAACGGTTATTTGAGGTTTCATGTCTGACAATGATATCATGCCCAGAACTCGCTCTACATTCAGTCGGAATCAGGACCCGTGCGCATCCACCAGCCAGGGTCAGTGCCCTAGTTCTCAAACCAATGGGAACTTGGTAGACTGCCCATTCCGTGGCTTTGATGGGTGTTCTAATGGAGTTAAACATCGAGGGTTTGCACGTACTTCATTGGGAAGGCATTTGGAAGACAAACATTCAATTCCTGGCGATGGAGTTGATATATGCAGAGAAAGAATCAGCACTAATGCAACGGTTTATGATTATTGGGAAACTACTCTTCATCAGATGAAACTCTGGCTTTGCACAGAGTGCATGAAAACGCACACATGGAGGGTAGCCTGCAAAAATCACCCAACAATCATCTCTGCACCAGCAGTCCATGAGGGTAATGTAGACTTTCTTATATATGGAATTGCTAGACCTACAGAGAACCACATAGAAACTGATGGAGGAGTTAGCAGTGACAATGACTTAGAGGGTCAGTTCAATCTGGACACAGACTTGCTTGACAAAGTGTTTAGACTGCAAATTCATACCACCAGAAACATCCCGAACGACTGTAGGTTAAGTTTTTCAAGAGCATTCAAGAACACCATGGACTATGTCATTCAGAGCTCTATGGAGATATCCAATTGGGTAAAGCTTTTATTGTTTCCTGTGTGTGTTCTACGGAACTACACTCCTAAGAACAGTGCTGAGACACGATCTGGTGTGCGGAAAAGCTTCCAATTTGACTCTATCAATCAATCCCTGGCACAATGGCGAGTGCCAGGAGGCTGCGAAAACCTGGTCAAGGGGTTACTTGAAGAATATGGCCGGACATCAGACAACACCAAGAAGCAATCTAAAGGCAACACCAGAAAACATACTCAACAGGATATCAACAAAACGTTGTGCAAGAGAAAACTGGAGGACGGCACATACACTGCTTCTATACGGGTTCTGACCTCCAACTGTGTAGCACTTTCAAATGCAGCAACACTTGCAGACTTACAGTCCAAACACCCACAAGCTCCACCACCCACTCTACCCTACAACCTGAATCCAGTTGAGCCTGTTATTCCAGATAAAAACATGATTCTTGGCAGATTGAAGAGTTTTCCCAAGGGTACTGCTTGTGGCAGAGACGGGCTTCATGCGCAACACTTTATAGATGCTCTCAGTGGTCCAGGAGCTGCTATTGCTGATGAACTTCTCCACTCCATCACATCCATAGTTAACCTCCTTCTTGCTGGTCAGTGCCCTTACCAATTAGGAGAATACATCGCCAGCGCACCACTCACCCCCTTACTTAAACCTAACGGCAACATCAGACCAATTGCAGTTGGTACTATCTGGAGGCGACTCACTTCTAAAGTTGCTGCGACAGTGGTAAGTAAGGAGATGACCAGCTACTTGGGGAATTTTCAATTTGGAGTGGGAGTCCCATGCAGAGGGGAAGCCATCCTGCACTCTGTAAAACACATCCAAGATGAGAAGCATACTGACAGTTCAACATCCATGCTCCTTGTGGATTTCAGAAACGCGTTCAACCAAATCGACAGAACTGCCATGCTAAGAGAGGTTAACTTGCATTTCCCTGCCATCTCTAGATGGGTGGAGTTTTGCTACTCTCACCCAGCGAGACTTTACTATGGTTCACATGTGTTGGCTTCTGCCCAAAGAGTGCAGCAAGGCGATCCTTTGGGTCCTCTGTTGTTTGCACTCACCCTTCATCCCATTGCCCTGGAGCTCTCCCAAGACTGCAAGCTAGACCTACAAGCCTGGTATCTCGACGACGGTACAATAACTGGAGATACTCTCGAAGTCTCCAAAGCCTTCCATATCATACAACATGAAGGCATCATTCGAGGTTTGGACCTGAGCGTCAGAAAAACCGAGCTTTACTGGCCTGGTGCTGATGACAGAACGATGCACGATGGTTTGTTCCCTGACGACATCAGCAGACCTTCAATGGGAGTCAAATTACTTGGCGGACCAGTGAGTACAAACTCACAATACTGCAGTCGACTAGTAATGGAGAGAGTTCAGAAAACCATTAAACTTCTAGAGGCAGTAAGAACCCTGGAAGATTCTCAAAGTGAACTGTTGCTGATCCGTAACTATGCTGGAAGATCTAGGGCCTAGGCTATACTTTACAATGCGCATTACATCCCCGGATCACTTACAGCAAGCATATGTGGTGTATGATAACTATCTTACTAACTACATGCAGCAGTTAATCACCGGAGACGGACCTGGCTATGGCGCCCTGCAACACAGACTCACAACTCTTCCTATCAGAGATGGCGGTCTTGGGATTTACTCTATGAAAGATACGATGCAGTATTGCTTCCTAGCATCACATCTACAGACCAGGCAGTTGCAAAGCGTCATCCTCAGCTATTCGGGTACTTCAGTCTCCAGCCCCATCACGCAACAAGTTGTCGACAGTTTTGTTCAAGTCAGTAACCTCAACTCATCACAATGCATCGATGAACTCTCCCCACATCCTATGAAGACTTTGGCAGTTCAGTATTTGCAAACGTGACGAAGGAGATGTCAGTGGCTTACAACATGACTCGATGAGATCTCGTGCTATGGCAAAGTAACAAGATGGCTCATGCACAGGATTACCTACTAGCCATACCTATAGATGGGCTAGGACAAAAAATTGGCCCACGCCAATTCAATGCCATACTTAGCTACAGGATTTGGATACCCCTCTTTGCAGAAAACAAGGCTTGTTCCTGTTGTGGTAGAAGCATGGACATCTATGGAGACCACGCTGTCCACTGCGTAACCGGAATTGGTCTTAAGTTTCGCCACAATCTTGTTCGCGACACTTTTGCAAATATTTGCTTTCGAGTGGGTGTTGCAACTAAGGTTGAAGCTGCTCTAGGGTTTCTTACTCAAGAAGGTGGAGGTTCACGACCGGCAGACATTTTGGTCTACAACTGGGAGGATGGACGTGATACTTGTCTCGATGTCACTGGTATTTCCCCTTTTACAGGTGGTGGGGTTCAAGCTTGCATCCCAGGAGTTACATTGTCCAAAGCCATCCAGCAGAAGCGTAGCAAATATGTGGAGATATGCAGGGCCAATGGGTACAACTTTGGCACCCTAGCCTTTACGACATTAGATGAACTCGGGGAGGAAACTGTGACCTTTCTCAAAAGGCTGAAGAACTTCATCTCTAGGCATGATACCACAATTAAAGTTGGAAAATTCCTCTTCATTAGAATAGGCGTCGCTATTCAAAAAGGGGTAGGAGCTCAGCTTGTTGCTCGACTCCCCCCCTTCTACTGTATGAACTCTTTGTTTCTTGAAATAAAACGCCTTTTATAAAAATAAATAAAAATAATCCACATTCCTCTAACCACACCACACACCATCCTGATGTATCTCTGTCACAAAGTGCTTGCTCAAGTGCTTACCGCAATCATCATCAAGATGTTGGTGCTTCCACCAGTAACAGAAGGAATCTTTCCCAAAGTAACCTGGTAGATTGCCCCTTCCGTGGTTTCGATGGTTGCAGCAATGGAGTGAAAGGTAGGGGGCTTGCAAGAACATCACTAGGTCGTCATCTTGATGACAGACATTTTGAACTTGTAGACGGGAATGATACTTGCAGGCAACGTATCCAAAATAATCCAATAGTTTATTCAAGATGGGAAGCGCTCCTTCTTCATACCAAACAATGGCTGTGCACTTCATGCATGAGTCTCCATACGTGGAGAACCCCATGCAAATCACATCCATTCACGATAGTTGCACCCATCACAGGTAAAGAGGTTAGCCCTGCTTTTCTTATCCAACGGATACAGAATTACTGCTGAATGTTGATCTGCTGGATAGGATTTTCCGTCTTCAGATCAACACCGTTAGACATATTCCGGCTAACTGCAGACTTGGTTTCTCTAGAGATTTCAAACAATCTATGGATAGAGTTCTTCTCAATCCCATGGATGTTTCAGGGTGGGTTCAACTGTTGCTCTTCCCCATCTGTATCCTGAATAATTATAATCCAAAAAACAGGGAAGAAGCACGATCGGGTGCGCGTAATAGACTACAACTAAGTTCTATTCAGCAGGCTTTGATTCAATGGCAGCAAGCAGATGGGTGCATTACTCTGATTCAAAGCTTACTTGATAACACCACCCAACCTACAAAGAAAAAGCCAACCCATAAGCAGAAGCAGGAAGACATCAATATACAATTGTGTAAGAGGAATCTTAGCCAAGGTACATATACTGCAGCCATTCGTGTTCTCACATCAACTGGTGTAGCTCCTCAAACTGAGGACACACTGAATGAACTACATCTTAAACACCCATATGCACCCCCACCTTACTTACCTGCTGAACCCATCGGAGTGGCACCATTATCATTCAATAGAGAGATGGTTCTCAGCAGAATTAGGAGCTTTGCAAAGGGCACGGCTTGTGGGAGAGATGGTCTTTACTCTCAACACTTTCTGGATGCTCTCAGTGGCCCTGCAACAGCGATATCCGATGAACTATTGACATCCATCACGGGCATTGTTAATCTTCTTCTTGCAGGCACCTGTCCCCCTGAACTAGGTGAATATTTGGCCAGCGCACCACTCACCCCACTGCTTAAGCCTGGAGGAGGCATCCGTCCCATTGCAGTGGGAACTATATGGAGACGCTTGGTTTCCAAATCTGTTGCTTCATCTGTCAGTCAGGAAATGACACAATACCTCAGTGATTACCAATTTGGAGTTGGTGTCCCTAGTGGTGGCGAAGCTATCCTACATGCAGTCACTCGCATTGTGGAGGAAAAGAGCACACACAACAACATGACTATGCTGCAAGTAGACTTCAAAAACGCCTTTAATATGATTGACAGATCCGCCATGATCAGGGAGGTACGTTCTAAGTGTCCAAGCATCTCACGTTGGGTAGAGTTCTGTTATTCTCAACCTGCACGCCTGTATTATGGGTCTTTTACCTTATCTTCAGCAACGGGTGTGCAACAAGGTGACCCCTTAGGTCCCTTGCTTTTTCGCTTTGACTCTTCACCCCCTTGTGTTGAAGCTAGCCACAGATTGCCATCTAGATCTCCAAGCTTGGTACCTAGACGACGGCACTCTCATCGGTGATACAGCTATGGTGTCTAAAGCTCTCCATACTATCCAACAAGAAGGTAAAGCAGTGGGTTTGGACTTAAACGTCCAGAAGACAGAGATTTTCTGGCCGCAAGAAGATGTCAGAAGCCTGGAACTTGGCGTCTTTCCAACTGACATTGGTAGAGCTTCAAAGGGGGTGAAACTTCTTGGTGCTCCTGTTAGCCTTGATCCACAGTATTGCACCCAGATGATACTTGCTCGTGTGCAGAAAACCATTAGCCTCATGACGGCAATCCATACACTCAACGACCCTCAAAGCGAGTTACTCCTCCTTCGTAACTGTACTGGAGTATCTAGGATATATTTCTCCATGCGAACTACACCTCCAACTCATGTGAAAGCTGCACAAGTTGTGTATGATACTCATTTACACAACTACTTGAGAGAACTTCTGGTTGGTGATGGCCCTGGATACGGTACGTTGCAGCAAAGACTCATAACTCTACCAATTCGAGAAGGGGGTTTAGGCATATACTCAATGCGAGACACGATGCAATATTGTTTTTTGGCTTCCTGTCTCCAAACACAACATCTCCAAGGCGTCATTCTGAGTCACTCAAGTGTATCAACCATCAACCCAACTCTCAAGCAAGCTAAATCTGATTTTGTGCAGGTAAGTGGCCTTGCCTCCTCGCAAAGTATCCATGAATCAGCCCCCCATCCAATGAGATCTCTGGCGGTTCAATACTTCGCATCAATAACAAGAGACATGCCTGCCACCTACAATATGACCAGGAGAGACCTGGCTTTGTGGCAGAATAACAAGCTATAGTACACTCAGAATTACCTTCTTGCAATACCCGCACCAGGTCTTGGAAAAACCATGGGGCCGCGTCATTTTACTGCTGTTATATGTTACAGACTTGGTATACCCCTGTTTGTGGAAGATAGCCCTTGTCTCTGTTGTGGCAGGAGTATGGATTCTTATGGAGATCATGCAATGCACTGTGCAAGCGAAGTGGGACTCAAGCAGCGTCACAACCGTGTTCGTGACACCTTCGCGGATATTTGTTTCCGAGCCGGAGTACCTACCAAGAAAGAGGCCCAACTCGGTTTTCTTACAAATGAAGGTGGTAGCTCGAGACCTGCGGACATTCTGGTCTACAATTGGGAAAATGGTCGCGATACATGCTTTGATGTCACCGGAATTTCACCTTTCCTAGGGGATGGAGTGCAGAATTTTCAACCAGGGCTTGCCTTGTCTAGAGCCATTGAGAAGAAACGCAACAAATACTTGGACATTTGTAACTCCAATGGGTACAACTTCGGCACCTTGGCTTTTACTACCTTGGGAGAGCTTGGAGATGAAACTGTGGATTTTCATAAGCGGCTGAAGAATTTCGTGTCTAGACATGATTCTACCATTAACGTGGGAAATTACCTCTTCATTAGAATAGGTTTGGCTATTCAGAAAGGGGTTGGAGCCCAGCTTGTAGCTCGGCTCCCAACACGCACTGTGTAAACTCTATGTTGTTTGTCGAAATAAAATGCGTGTTATTTTTTCATTAGAGTTGGCATTGCTATTCAGATTGGTATTGGGTCTCAGCTTGTTGCTAGACTCCCTACACGTACTATGTAATCTCACTCTTATTTTCCCTATCTTAATAAAATGCCTTGTTTCATAATAATAATAATAATAATAATAATAATAAGTACAAAACTAAGTCTTTTCGTACAAAACTAAGTCTTTTTGTAGCTAGGCTCCCCTCTGGCAATCTGGAATCTCTGCCGGAGGTCCTGTTGTTCAGCAAGCTATTGACAGGTTCGTGCAAGTCAGCCATCTCGATTCCCCTCAGTGGATAAGTGAATCAGCCCCTCATCCCATGAAATCTCTGGCGGTTCAATACTTTGCGTCTGTGGTCAGAGAGATGCCAACTGAGTACGACATGAATAGCCGTGACATAGCTTTGTGGCAAAGCAACAAGTTAGCACACGCCCAAGATTACTTGCTCGCAATACCGGCGGAGGGGCTTGGACAGCAAATTGACCCACGTCAGTTCCATGCCGTCGTTAGCTACAGACTAGGCATACCATTATTTGCTAAGGACAAGCCATGCACGAGCTGCGGTAGAGAAATGGACATCTATGGCGACCACGCTATACACTACGCAAGCGGTGTCGGGCTCAAGCTTCGTCATGACAGGGTTCGAGACACCTTTGCGGATATTTGTTTTCGTGCAGGCGTTTCCACCAAGACTGAAGCCTCCCTAGGGTTTCTCACTGAGGATGGTGGCAGTTCACGACCTGCAGACCTTTTAGTCTACAACTGGGAAGGTGGACGCGATACGTGTTTTTGCGTCACTGTTGTCTCACCTTTTGCTGGAGGGGGTGTTCAGTCCTTTTCACCAGGTGTTGCCTTGTCTAGAGCTATTGAGAACAAGCGAAGCAAATACTTGGAGATATGCAGAGCCAATGGGTACAACTTTAGTACTCTAGCATTTACGACATTGGGAGAACTGGGAGAAGAAACAGTGACCTTTCTACAAAGACTGAAGAATTTTTTATCTAGGCATGATAGTACTGTTAAAGTTGGAAATTTCCTTTTCATTAGAATAGGCGTCGCTATCCAACGAGGGATAGGAGCTCAGCTTGTCGCTAGACTCCCCCCTTCTACTGTATGAACTTTTATGTGTTGTTCTTAATAAAATGCCTATTTT
>JAJJMA010117522.1:410-15415 GCA_023529015.1 Papaver nudicaule
GACATAACAAGAAGTGACCTTGTTGCTAAGCTAAAGATCTTCGATCATGAGCGAAAAGATGAAAAGAAATCTATCGCTTTTGAAGCTGTGAGCACTCCGTGCACCTTCTCTCCACTGAAATTGTCTTGGGCAGATGAGTGTGAAAGCCTAGACAATGAAGAAGTGGACACTGAACTGTCTCTGATTACACAGCAACTGAAAGATCTTCTCAGATCTAGAAGAGACAGGCAATTCAGGAGCATAAGATCCTTACCAGCATTGAAACCTAATCCTGACCGGGATGAGGATGATTTAGCTGATGTGAAGTGTTTCAAGTGTCGAGGCTTTGGACACATGAAAGACATATGCCCTAGTATGGCTATCATAAAACGAATAATGCTCTCTCAGCTCGATTCGATGATATGCCTGACCAACATGAATTCGAATTAGACCATGAAGAAACTGCTTTCATGGCAGGGACTTCAGATGAACGATCAAAACACGATGATTTGAAATATATTTTGATTCATCATCAGTTGATCAGCAAGAGCGAGGACCTTGTTCAAGACAACAATCAGTTAAAATTTGATCTTGAAAAGGTAGAGAAAACCCTTCTTCTGAAAGATCAAGAACTTGAGAAATTGAGTGATGATCTCTCCTCAACTGTATCTCTAAAAGAAATTGATGCCATAAAAGATGATCTCCCAAGGCTGTCTGGTAGCTCAGATAAAGTAGGAGCAATGTTATTTGGTCAAAAAGCCTTTGGCAACACCAGTGGGTTAGGGTTCAACAGTAACACATACACCAAAAACAGTACTTTCATAATGGCTGGATCCAGTCCTTCATCTAATGAAAAACACAAAGGTGTACCCGAGAAAGCTAAAACTCAGGATAAAAATCCTTCCAAGAATTGCCAGTACTGTGGCAAATCTTGACATGTCCAAGGAAGGTGTCGGCTTCTTAAGGGATATAGAAAAGCTGTAAAAGAGCTTCAAGACGATATGGATAGAATGAAAAAAGCCCTGAAGCAATTCAAGGGAGCGTTGAAAAACGTGGAAAGTTCAAGAGGAAATGACAAGGGTAAGAAAAACTCTCAACCCGAATCAGTCTCTAGCAACCACTCTACAATCAACACCCCGTGTGAGTCTAGTACTCACACTCCAACTGCTTAATCGCAGTTAGGGGATGCATCCTCACACTATGGCTTGTATGTGTGAGGCATGCAGTTGATATCAGGAATTCGTTCCTGGTATTGTGGTTGTTCAAGTCACTAGTAGAAATACAATAAACATATTTTCAGAAGAGTTTACTCCATGTAAATTTTGTTTCAGACTGTATAAACTTTGTCCGACAGAGTTCAGGAGTTTTGGTTTGTGAAGCGGTTCATGAACCGTCCGTGTCGCAAAATCTGGAAGATTCCCTTTAGTCTTTCAGATAAACTAAGACTCACTCCTCTTGAAAGATATATATATATATATATCTCGTTCACAAATCCAATAAGTCATAAACAAGATGGCTTATATTACAAGAAGTGTTATGAGGAGTTGTAAAAGTGAAGCTGTGAAAGTTGAGCTCTGTGAAGGGATTACACGCAAGAGAAAGAGGACTCCTGCAGAAACTTTGGATTATCTCCGTAAGTTTCCTGGTCCAGAGACTCATGCTATTAACTCGAGAGAAATAATTGACGGATATTCACACATGAGAAAGTACTTTTTGTATAAAATCGATTACGAAAGGAAGAAGGCTAATTTCCATGAATACAAAGCCCAAAGCTTCAGGAATAGCTGTGCTCATTATACATCATTGTTACGTGCTCTAACTGGTCTTTCTGAAAAGAAGCTAGGGATGCACACATTGTAGATGATTTATTTGATGAAGTCATATCTCGAGATTGTGAAGACAAAAGTTGAGGTCATACAACTTTATTATCGTGTCTTCATATCTAAAAGTAGTTTGCCTTTTCATGCTTTTTAGAGTTTTTCAAGCATGTACTACTTTATTTCATTAATAAAAGTTCTTTTTAGATGATTATTAATGATGTTTGCAATACTTGATTTGTCTACCTCAATATTATTGCAACACATAGCTTTTTTCCATTACCTCAGTAGTGATGCAAAGTTATGTCTATTTACAAAAGTTATGCTTTTTCTCACGATCAAGAAACTTTTGATTATATGATTTTTAGGGTTTTCACAAACTCGGAATCATATACTCTTTTCCAAAAATTTGGCTAAGGGAAAGAGATTATAAACAAAGGAATACTGGATAACATTAAAATTGATTTGTCCATGTTAAGCTTTGTAAGTTGTTCTTTATTGAATAACACCACATGGGGGAGAGTTCTTAACTGAACTTGCGCTTAATAACAAATCTTTTTGGGAGCGTGGTTGTGGAATATTAGGAGAAAAGTGTGTCTATATTTCTCCAAAAGATGAGAACTCAGGAATCTTCGTTCGGATTTCCTAGTTATACCATCTTAAACTTGGTATGCGAGTACTTAGCTTAACCTATTCCATAGGTTTATGAAACCCTAGTCTCGAACTACTTTGTCATATTTTTGTGACAAATAAGGGGAGAATACATATAGTTCTTGTTCTTGTGGTGCATAACCATAGGGGGAGTAATTAAGGCTGACAAGAAGCTTCATATCAGGAATGAGTAGAATCACTTTAAAAGTTTTGATACACAGACTTTAAAGTTTGCTCAGATTCTTACTCTTTGCACAAACAACATGTGGGATTAGCATATTAACCCATGTAAGCTTGAGCGTACCTTCGTGGTTGTTTGAGCTGGATATGTGGTAGCTGCTGTCTACGGATTCATCAACAAGAGTTAAACAAACACATCAAGACTCAAGGGAGAAGTTGAAGAATTCAAGAAATCAAGATACATTTGGTTAGTACTTAATTGTATATCTTTTGAATCCATATGTAAATTGGTTTTGTCACTAAAATTGACAAAGGGGGAGATTGTTAGGGCATTGTCCGGTCAAACCCACTAGCGTTGGTATGTCAAGCTAGTTGTCAGTTTTAGGTGTCAAAGCACAATTCTTGATTTAGCCTACTAGAGTTTAGATTTCGGAATTGGGATATGGACTAAGTAGTATAGACCTTGAAGACGAAGACTGTGAAGACAAAGATGACATCAATTATTCTTCATCGACAAAAGGTTAGTAGGAGTTATGACTTTTATGGAAATTCTTCTATTCTACTTACTCTATCTTTCAAAATAGTCGGCTACTTTAGTAGTGATACTAATAGCGATTGAGATCGTGTTCTTGTCTACATGACCATGAGTTATGTTGGTATTTGTTCCCACGAATACTAAGTTTACAAGAATGCATGAGATAGATTCGATACCATTTGTCCATTGCAATGGCTTGCTTGCAAATCACTTGTTGGATATGGGTGAATCTAAAGGAGTACTCTTGAGCAAGAGTCCAGTGGATTAGACCTGAGGCATATAACACATCTAAGTACTGGCCCAGCCCATAACATCCAGCGGATCCAAGTTAAACCCTAATCTGGAAAACGACAGTTCCCGAACTGTACGGTGGACTGAGACTCGGAATTTCTCCAGAGTTCCAAAACATCAATTTGTACGCGTACTAGTACGTGAACCTCAGATTCGATGCATTTGGTCGTGATTCAGATGGACGGTTTGCGAACCGCCCAAGGTGAATATTCTCTGGGATTTTCACACGGGTTAAACTCTGACTCCTTTATCTCTTAATTGGACTTGGTTATCACGAAATATCTTCTGTGGTCCATGTAACGGTTCTCAATGTGTCAATAAGATAAAGAGTATCTCTGGTCTGTTGGATTTATATCTTGAAGTGTCTTTGAGCTAACAAAACACTTGGCAGATAAATGTTAAAAGATTTCCAATTGAGATAAATCTATGTTTACTTGGTTTGCAAGTTAGGGTTTCCTAAACTTGTGGGACAAGAAACTAGTTGCTTTATTCGTAAGCAACCTATCTTATTGAGTGCTATAAATAGAGGTGTCTAAGGACGAAAACCGCAAGCATCAAGCATACGTGAAGATTCTCTGTGGAATTGATCGTAAACTCTTTTCACTTCGGTGAATGCTTGTTGTGGTATAGTCATCCTCTATTAGGTAACAGTTCCTCTTGGGAATTACCTAACGACTATAAAGACTTCTCTTGAGAGTTGGGAGCACAGGTAGGAGATTGAGACCTTAGTGGTTGAAATCAGAGTAACCTGTAACCTTGGTAACCTGATCACGTTTTTATCTATTATACGGTCCTTCTCTTCTGATATAAGGCCATTCAAGAACTGATACGTTACACACAGGTTTGAAAGGAAGCAACGCACGGCTGCACTCGGTGTTGTAAGACCTAGTTAGCTCCAATTGTATAAGTTTCTTAAATGATTCTTCGTTTACAACTGAGGTAGAGACAAGTTGGGCATAGTTTATTCGGTTTACTTGTCAGCCCCCTCTTGTAAGTAGAATTCCGTATGACCTGGAGCAATCCGAAGGAAGTCACTTTGTGTATGTCAAAATGATAGAGGACAGTTCAAACATACAGTTGATAATTAAGGTTGCAAAGCCGGAATTGTTGACACAAGCCTTTAACAGCGGTTAAAGGAGCTTCTAGGCCTGTAAAGGACGTCAGCTGGGGGAATCAAGTGCATGACGATCTGTGGGGGATCTAGAGACGTAAGGAGTGCGATAGTAGCCAATTCTCTTGGAGGGCTTGAGTTGGTCTCTGCTACATCCCAGGCCGAAGTTTTATAGTAGGCGGCTAGTGTTTGTAGACAGTTTGTAATGTGCGGTGTTCAATCTGGACGAGGTCCCGAGGTTTTTCTACAGGTTGTAGTTTCCTCGTTAAAAAATCCATGTTGTCTTGTGTGCTTTACTTTCCGCATTATATTCTCTGATTATATAATTAAAGCAAACACAATAAGTACGTTATTAAATAACCTGATCGTTGTCCCCTAATCCATCCATTGGATTTACCAAGACCTTGTCTTGTCGGACTGATCCTTTGAGATCCAAACTCTGGTTAACGGATCTGGATATTGATTTTTGAGATCGTTCTGATCTAACCATAAGTCTCACGAGCCCAAACGAAAAGTTTGTTGTATTTCGGTACCCTGTTTTTTCACATACCAAACCAATTTTGGTATGATTCCTTCTTAAAAGTCACTTATCTCGTAAATAGACTTCCTACTAAAGTATTTACCTTCAAATCACCTTTTTAAATGTTACTAAATATATATCACCTGACTATAACTTCCTCAAAAAAAATTGGATGTTGTTGTTGTCCAAATCTTGAACCTTAGAGACCTGATAAACCAAATCCTAAATCTGCAGTGTGTGTGTGTGTTTCTGGGTTATGGTCATTATCATAAAGGATATAAATGTTATGATATTTCCACTAAGAAGGTGTGTATTTCAGTTCATGTTGTATTTGATGAAAATATGTTTTCATTTTTTGTTACACCA
Organism: Papaver nudicaule; assembly: GCA_023529015.1. Taxonomy (NCBI): domain Eukaryota; kingdom Viridiplantae; phylum Streptophyta; class Magnoliopsida; order Ranunculales; family Papaveraceae; genus Papaver; species Papaver nudicaule. The sequence continues at coordinate 5,861 of JAJJMA010117522.1, forward strand.
ACATAATTTGTTTATACTTTTTCACCTAGTTCTGTATCTGACATTGTTGAACTTCAAATGCCAACAAATATGCTGCCACCAGTCTTACCATCATCACTGAGCTGAGTGTATATCCTCACATGCATCTGATCATGTACCTTATCCTGCTTCTAATCATATGTTTCTTCAGTACATTGAACCATTTGAGGAAAAAATTTACTTCTACAATTATTACCAGGTATAAAACTGGCATTTCAAAACCTAAGTCTTTGCCCTCAGATTTTATACCTCACTTATCTATCAAATATCCCATTTATCATATTTTTGTTGCAATTACTGTTTTATCAGTTGGGCCAATAAGCTACAAAACAACATGCAAAGTCACAAAATGGTTGTGGGATATGCTTGAAGAGTTCACACCGTTAGTTATAAATGGCACATGGGAGTTAATTCATTATGATTCGACTATAAATATGTTGGGGGTGTAAATACGGGTTATAGGATTAAACTACTCGCTGATGGTTTAGTTGAGAGATACAAAGATAGACTGTTACTAAAAGTTATAATCAATTAGATGAGATTGATTTCAGTTAAATATTTAGTCCCCTTGTAAAAATGACTACTGACAGATGTGTCTTACCTATTGCACTGGCTCGAGGATAGACTGTGAAGTAGCTTAATGTTTCAAATGCATCTTCGTAGAAATTAAAAAGAAGAAGTGTACATGCATCACCTGATGAAGTTCCAGATAAATCAAATAATATTTGTAGATTGAGAAAATCATGGTCTCAAACAAGCTCTTAGAGCTTGGTTTGGAAGATGTTGTTTTTCTCTCATTGAATTTTGTTTCACCAGATCTTCTTGTGATCATTTTATGTTTATCAACATTATTGATCAAGACATGATGATACTTCAATTGTATGTAGATGATATAATTCTTACATGCTCTTTTATATCTTTATAAGACAAACTGATTAATTACGTTTCTTCGGAAATGTTATCCTATGACAGATTTGGGACGCCTGCATCATTTCTTGGGAATTAAAGCCTCTTTTCATCCTAATGATACTAAAATGATACTTACTCAAAAGAATATATTTTGCTTTTTTTTTTTTTGTTAAGTCCCAAAATTGAATTAATGAAAAATCATAAGGTACATAAAAGAATTACATAAACTAAAAATCACATATATTTTGCAACTGTTGAATAAATTTGATATGCTGCTGTAAACCATGTTGAACACCAGTTCTAAAGGGCCTAGAATTTCTTCACATCAAGGTGTTCTACTTTCAGATGTTACTGCTTAGAGCATCTCCATATTTTTGAGGCCACGTTGGGTTTTAACATCTGTAAGGAAATAATCGTCCCTAACGGAAGGCATGGATCGCAGTTAGACTTTATGTTGGGGATGACATGGACTGCAGTTAGAGTAAACGTCCTCTAGTTTTGGAATATTTCATCAAGGATGTGAAAAAGTGATGTCATCCATATCTAAATTGTTTTTTATCTTATAAACATAAAAATAACTCTATTAACCAATGAAATTATTTCAACTGAATAACGTAATTCAATTCCATGTTAATCTAGTGGAGATGAATTTTTTCAACTTCCCAAATTAGGGGATTTTAGCTTTAAGGTTGTCTTAATTGATAAGCCGCGTATGAAGCACATCACATTCCCATTGAAGATGCTCTTGTAGAAGTTTTAATGGTGGCTTGCAGTTGCAGTATTTATAATGACAAGACTAGACATTAGCTTTGCTATCAATTATGTTGTTCAATTTATGCATCAACAATTTGAATACCATTTTCTTCTTGCCAAAAGAATTCCTAGATATCTCAAGGGTACTCTAGAATCTGGAATTACTATATCTTTTGAAGATTGTGGCGGAATTTCAGCTTAATGTAATTCAGATTCAGCAGGTTGTCCTGATACTCGAAAATCTATTTCTGGGTTCTGTGTTTTTCTTGGCAATTCACTTGTCTCATGGTCTCCTAAGAAGCAACCTACATCTCCAGTTCTTCAGCTGAAGCAGAATATAAATCAGCTGAAATGCTTTGGATTACTTTTTTTCTCACATAATTGGGTATTTCTCTTACTATATATTTTACTCTATGATGTGATAATAAGTCTGCAGTAAGTCCAGCAAGCAATCCAATCTTTCATGCAAGGAGTAAATACATTAAAATTGATTACCACTTTATGTGGGGTTTAATATCTGCATATTTTTTGGAAATTTTATTTGTCCCTTTACATCTGCAAGTAACTGATCTATTTACAAAGGACTAGGTGTATTCTCTCTTTTCAACTTTGGTTAGCAAAGTGATGTAACGGATGGGGAGTGTAAAAATTTTAAATTATTTATTTGTTTTACCGGTCAGGTGTCCATTACGGTTTGTTGTAACGGTTATTTCCCTTTTCGTGGCAATATATAACTCTACAATTCTGCAGTCTGCACAGACCGAGCTTTAAACTCCCTAAAAACCGAGACACTCACATCTTTTGGGGGCACTTGGAATTTGTAGGGCCACTATATTTGAGTGAGTGAGGTGTATTGGGAGAGTTTAATGCTAGGTTTGTTGGGATTTACTTTATATAGCTAGTCTTCAACATCTGTTACTCTTTTTCCAACTTTCAAATTTCTTTTTACTCTTTTCCCATTTTAATAAAACTTTTCAGATTTTCTCTCCACTCTCATTTCTTTTGAACACGCTGTTATTGAGTTTGGACCGGTTGTGTTAGGGCTGTCAATAATAGTCCGAAATCTGACATCCGTTTCTGAGAATTTGAGTTCCTATAGGATTTTATCCGTTATATCGGATATCGGATTCCGGATCCGAATCCTTATCGGATTTTTTCCCCTTAACGTAATGGCAACGGATTAGGCCACATCCGTTTGGTTAACTTCCGATTCCGATAACACTAGGATGTATAAGTAATTTCTATCACCCATCCATGTGTAATAGATGTCGTCGTGTCAAGAGAAGAAAAGAAGATAAGGTAAGTAGTGTATCCGTGTAAGTCAAAGGACCAGAATAAAGTAGCCTTATTCTCCGCCACTTTCTTTTCTCCGTTCCAAAACTCTTCTAACATCTTTCCATCTTTCTCCCCTCTGGCTCTCATGTCCTTCTTATCATATTCATTCGTTTTATTTTTTATGATCTTGAGCTGGTTATTGCAAAAATGAAATAAGGATTTACAATTTTTACTATCTATGAGTATGATCTTGTTTTGGTAAGAATTATCAATCCATTCTTTTCATTTTTGAAATAAAATGTTTAATCTTTTGATTCTCGTCAGTGTTTTTTTGATTGGATCGTCAATTTAAGATAAGCTTGTCTCTGTTTTTATCAAATCCAAGATCTGTATCAAAATAGTTTAATCATTAATATATGTTTTTGTCAAATCCAAGATCTATATCATTATTTTGAGATAGTAATGGTTGAATGGCATATAATTTTATCTATATAGTGTTTTCTCGACAGACTACATCTCTTCTTTGCAGACTCTTTTCCCATTATTTTACTTATTAGTAATTCTATCTGTTTCTCTTCCAAAGAAGATGAAGATTTAAGGAAATCAGAAATCCTTCATCAAAATTAAAGCTTTAGTTCTATTGTAATTTTGATTTGTTTCTGTTTGGGTGAAATTATTTCATACATCTAGGCTTTTAAATTGCTGGAAACTAGATCGACAACGGAAAGAAGATATTAATCATGGATTGAGAACGCAAAAAAGTGGGAATTGATTTATTACTTAGAACTTGTTCTCATCTCCATTTCTCAACTGTATTAATTAGATATGTTCTTCAATTACAGAATTTGGGGATTGGTGTATCAATTAGATATGTTCTTCATTTGTTTTTATGGAAATATATTTGTCATTTTATTTAAGGAAATCTGTTCTTGAGGAGTTCTTGTGGTTTATAAATTTTGATCTGTTAACCCTTGTAGCAGCGGATTTTATCGGATGAAAATCCGATATCCGATAAACTTAACCTATCGGAATCGGTTTACATTTTTAGAAATCCTATAGGATTTTTTTCGGATATCGGAATTCCGATAACTCTAACCCTATCGGAATCAGATTTGCCAAAATCCGTCAGATTTTCATCCGTTGACAGCCCTAGGTTGTGCTCCCTTACCCGATGCTTATGTGTGCCCAGTTTCCAGAATCCAACCTGCACGTGTAGAACTGTTCACCCATAGGTACATCGTCGGGCTTGTTTCCATTAATTTGTCCAGTTCTCCTTAACTTACAATATAAGACCATCTACAATAGTGGGTGGAAAAATTCCTATGTGGAGGTCATGTGCATTAACCTTAAAACTAGAAAAGTATCTCCAACAGTGGGGGTGTTATAATATTTAGGATATCTTATGTGGATAAGATCTTAACCATTTAATTCAATTTGAAATAATTATTAATGGGAAAAAAACTAAAATTGAGGGTCTTCCCGAAAATCTAGTTAATATTGGATCTTAGAGCTTCTCCAATGGAATGTGTGCGGGGAGAAAAGTTTAAATCCACGTAGGATTCACTTCTATTTTTCCAAAAATCTTTCTCCAACCGTATCTTCCATAACCAATGGTGAGATGATTTTGCAGGATTTTAGGAAGACATCCTCTATCTCAACCTCTACATCTAGAGGTTCACTTAGAGGATGTCTTCCCATCCACGTCAGATTTTATTCATTAAAGTAGATCTAATTTATTAAATACTAGTTGGTCACCCGTGCTACGCACGGGTTTGTTTGTCTAAGTTTATTTTTTACCTATTGGAAGCCGGGTGTTAACATTGATTTGATGAACAAACCAAGTATCAGTAAACGAAAAAATAACTTCAAGTATAATAATAGCAGGTGAGCTTATGTGTCCATAATTTATAGGATAAACTTGTGAACTATTGTGTAAGTTATAATATATATGCAGTAAGTTAATATCCTGTGAATCATGTAGTAATTAATATGAAGTTATTTTTTTCTTATAAATATTAGCACGTAACAGGAAGACTTTGATTAAAATATTTACATATATAGTGCAATATTCATATTGGCACACCCCCGTGAATTCCTGGGAGTTACACGTTTATGTGCGTGTATTGGAACTCATTGCACATATTTCATGACATCTGTATTGAGTATATTTAACCCGTAATTTCAGTAAAATATAATATTAGATGTGTCTAACCCGTGAATTGCGGGCATGTGCATCATTCGTAGAATCACACATATAAGAGAGTGAATATGTTCACTTTGTGCAACCAAAAATTGGGAGTAGAGTTATATACATATTACATCGGTGTATTTATAAGAGTACGATGGTTGTTGGACAATTGAAGGTTAGAATTAAATCAAAATTTTGATTGGAGGTTATTTTGATATGTTGTGACCGATTTTTGACCATTTTTTGGCCGATTTGTCAAGAGAATAAAATGCCTTTTTTTTCGAAAGCTTTCTCTTTGGCCGGTATATTGTTCTCATAATAAATACATGAATTCTTAGTATTTATTATGTCAAAAAATATTGAGTAGTATCTATAAAGCATTTCCTTGAATTTTAATATATCTTTATATTTAATTATTTATAAATCCGGGAATCTATGATATTGTTTGTGCCAAAGCAACATGCGAATTTGTGTAGAAAAAATTGTTGAAATTGAAATTAATTGTGTAAATGCTTAGAAAATGGGAACTACAAAACTCACTATGAGAAGCACTTGTCAAATGGAACTAACCTGTGAGCCTACTCATTCCAGAGCAAACATTGCTCCGGTGGTTTTCAAGAAACCATTCACGGATACAAATCGAAGGTGTGTTATTGAATGGTGATTTAAGTTTACATTTTTGTAATACAACCATTTTGACTCGTCACTCATATTTCCTTGTTTGATATAGTTCCTTTGGATTTTTAAAATGCAAAGTACTGGTATAACCCGTGAATATAATATCAGATGCGGGCAAATTGTGGGCAAGTGCATCATTTATAGAATCCCACATATAAGAGAGAGAATATGTTCACTTCGTGCGACAAAAAATTAGGATTATAGTTATATAAATATTACATCGTTACATTTACAGGAGTATGATGGTTGGTGGACGATTGAATGTAAGAGTTAAATCAGAAATTTGATTGGAGGTTGTTATGATATATCCTTATGGCATAATAATCAAATTTTGAGATGAATTAAAGAACGCCTAAATTAGGAAAAGATGACTTTCTTATTCTTTTGTAGAGATTTAAGCATGTTTGAGATTGTTAGTCACCAAAAGCAGTTTGACAAACTTGTGACCAATTTTTGAGCAAATTTGTTAAGAGAATGAATAAATGCCTTTTTTTCTCGAAATATTCTCCTTTGGTATTTTTTTCTCACAATAAATGCATGACTTCTTTGTATTTATTATGTCAAAAGATATCGAGTAGTGTCTATAAAGCGTTTCCTTGAATTTTAATATACGCTATATTTATAAATCTGTGAATCTATGATATTGCTTGTACCAAAGCAACATGTAAATTTATATTGAAAAAATTGTTGAAATTGAAACTCATTGTGTAAATGCTTAGAAAATGGAAATTACAAAACTCAGTATGAGAAGCACTTGTGAAAGTCAAATGGAACTATTCCGTGTGCCTACTACTTATTCCAGAGCAACATTGCCCCGATGATATTGAAAAAACCATTCACAGATACAAATCAAAGGTGTGCTAATGACATTTTTGGAATACAACCATTTTGACTCATGACAAATGTTTTCTTGTTTGAAATATTTCCTCTAGATTTTTAAAATGCAAAAGTAATGGTGTTATTAGTAAAATTGTACCATCAAAATGATTAAAAAAGATTACGTCCAATTAATAATACACTTAAATATATTCAATTTTTAGTGACCCATCAAAAAATATACACTTAAAGAGATACCAACAAAATCGATGAGAAATCAAAAGAAAATCCAAAATATTGTATATTGTACAGCTAATAAGTTTATTATTCGTATTACAAAGATTGAATATCAGCAATCCGTAGCCACGGTATTGCCGCTATTAGTGCCAGCTTTTAAACCCTTCGACAATAAATATGGAATGTGTAGTTGCATCAATAAAAAACCAAAATGTAAACAAACTTGGTTGTAATTTGGTTACATTTTGCTTATTATTTATTCCTAGAAATTACCCTAACCACTTACTTATCTAAATTTACATTATCTTTCCCTTCGGTTCCATTATGCACCCGGAGTTGATGAAACTTGACCTCCATTGAGTATCCAATTAAATTAGCGCAAATGATCACACATGTCATTGACAAAAATACAAAAATAGTTTTGCTTGCAAATAAATGTAGAAATAAAAAATCAATGGGCATAAGAGATGAATTAGTTGGGAACTCAGTGTTGGTCCTAGGCAGTGTATCCTTTGGTTGGGTATATGATATGACGGAAATGGAAATGGAAATTGAAATGGAAATGGAAATGGAAATTGAAATGGAAATGGAAATGGGAATGAAGTTAAGCTTGAGTTTGACTAATATGGGCCTGGATACTGTGACCAAGCCATGTCGTAAGCAACTGTCACGGACTACTTATTCACCCTATTCAGGCAATCATCAGTTTTTAATTTAGGAAAGTGCACAATAAAAGCCACATGAACCGCTGAGTATTAACAATCTTATATGCGCAACAGTCTAGATAGAAAAATAGCATGCCCAAAAGACCACCTTGAAATAAATACAACAGATACACATTTCTCAATTGATAGTTAAAAATTCAAAAATCGAGACTAAAAAAATGAACATTAATATGTCTTAGTGGAATCCGATCAACCCCAGTTTTCTATACTGGATCACAAAGTAGTAAGTTTATCCTTCACATTTATCACCAGTACATACTCCCAAAAATCAAACATACATACTTTCCATCAAGTTGTGCAACAGAACTTCAAATCAACACACAGACAAATGAAGGGGAGGGCGGAAAACGTAAAAATAATTATATGCTAAAAATAATATGGACGTTAGATCAGTATCATGGCCTTCCATTTGCCACATCCATTTTTGCTAGCTGATTAACGTTTTTCAAGTGCACCTGTAAAACAAACAACAAAATATAAGAACAACAAAACCCTAAATATCACAGAAGGAAAAATCTAACAAAACCGTAGACGCTTCATAATAATCATATTTTTTTGGATGGAACATGTGATGCCTACATCTTCACGTTCTATAACTTCAATGCCAAAAATTGGATTTCTCAGGTGCATTAAACAACAACAAATTTTCAATAAGCAAAACAAACACTTGGTTTTATACCTCATGTGATTATTATCTGTACCATATGAAGCGTCAACGAAATCCGGTCTCCTCTCTTCGTTTCACCACAATTGCCGCAATTGATTATATCCAAAATTAACAATGAATATAGATCATCAACGCTAAATTACAAAAAAAAAAGAAGGCAAAGACGAAAAGAAAAGACCCAAAACCGAAAACAAAAGAAGAATTTGCAAACAGTGAAGCCTATGTTTTTCTTTATATAGGGAATCATGAAAACCATAATTTCCGTAATTTTTTTTATTTTTTTTGGAAACAATATATCAATCAATATCTCAAATATTAATATTTTTGGGTTACCACATTAAATTGGTGCATTTTAGTCCAAAAGATATAGAGTATCTTTTACATATTTAAAACAATATTTTTTTTTCCTTTGGAATGATTATTTTCAAATGATTTTAATTTATCCTTAAAAATATTTTATGAATTTTTTTTTAAATATTATCCTTAAAATTTATAGGATTTTCTATGATATCGGATTTTCCATTATTCTTTCAATTTAAGGAATATTTCCAATAATATGAGATTCGTATTTTTTTGGAAAGTGTTTGTATCTTTTTATTTTTTCTTGTCAGTTATTGTGTTAGAAAATTTATGGTTTTTTTTCGATGATTAACTAAACGGGAAAATTAGCTAAGGATTTCTTCTTCTCTACTGTTTTGTTTTAACGATTTTTTTTAATGATTGGTATTTTGACTATTTGACAGGATTAATAATCAATTTTTCTGTGGATTGCGGAGGAAGATGAACATTTTTATTAATCACATTAACATCTATAACTCTAGGTATTCTGATTTAAATTTTATTCCCTGCACCAAATTTGATTAGCAATTTATTTTAATTTCATCTTGATAGTATGGAATTGCAATTAGGATTAGTGTAATCATAAAAAGTGTAATTGGACTTTGGACATTTTCTAATTTTGATGACAATTTTTTAATTTGGTCATGAAAAATATATATGTTGATGTGATTTCCTTGATTTAATTGTTTCCAATTTTTTAAATAATATTGCCCGTTTTTGTTTTAGTATTAAATCAAGATTTATGAGATATTATCATATTGAGATTTTATGTGAGATATATTAGATACTATCATATATTGAGATATAATGTGAGATTTTAAAATAAGTTGGAAAGTTTTAAATATATATGTTGATGTGATTTGGTTGATTTAATTGTTTCCAATTTTAAAATAATATGACCCGTTTTTTCCTTTGCTATTAAATTAAGATTTATGAGATTTTATTATATT
>JAJJMA010117523.1:0-14855 GCA_023529015.1 Papaver nudicaule
TAGAAGCTGGGTGATGCAGATATTAATAGTACATAGTCTAATGTTTGTAATGAAAACAGAAATCAGAGAATAGTTTAACATAATCACTAACGATAATTTGGTTATTTGTTCGATAATGTGGTGTTGCATAGTAAGCTCATGTGGTTTTGTTGCATAGTAAGCTCATGTGGTTTTGTAATAACTGTGGTTTGGTTCCCAAAGCAAGTTATTAACCTGTCTGTTCCTCTATTTCAGGTTCTAGTTGAGAAAATGGGGCTTCCTGAAGGGCTTGATCGTTCGTCATCGGCTTCTGATGTTCTCTCATGTAGGTTAAATGATATGTAGAGTGCACTTCTATTATTTTATTTTTTGGATAATGGATTCCTTGAGTATATATATTCCAAGTAAATAAAATCTATGATATATGGAAACTCATAGGATCTGCTTTTGATATTTCTTCCATTTTTCAAGGTTGTAAGCGTTGGGGAGTCGTTGAAAGTCGTATTGCAACCCTTGAGTTTGATCGCGATAGAAAGTCTATGGGAGTTATTGTGAAGTCATCATCTGGGAAAAACACACTACTAGTAAAGGTATATTCTCTATGAATTTGGTTTGTTTTATGTTATATGTATTTATCACTCTTCTAGCTGTTAAATGGTAAAGGTTGATGCAGTAAAATAAAACAAAGATAACATATTCCTTTTAAATCAAAACTTGAGAGGCAGGAGGTTTTTAACGAGACTTTTATGAGTGGGACATGGTGAATATAAATGTTATATCTTGATGAAAGTAGGCCCGTGTTCTTCTTGGTGTAGATACTATGTCCAATTGTTTGTACTGGATTATATTGCTTAAGTTGCTTTTTAAGATTTTGATTTCTAATTTGATTATGTGTCAAGTGTCTGTATCCTTTGGAACTCTCAACAGTGTTGGTTCTTTAGGCTCATCTGCATTTTGGACTTACATATATCATGTTCCTTTCTGGCAGGGTGCGGTAGAGAACTTATTGGAGAGAAGCAACTACATTCAGCTGCTCGATGGTTCTGTTGTACCATTGGATCAGAGTTCACGAAAGGTTATTTTAAAATCTCTTCAGGATATGTCGTCAACTGCTCTTCGTTGTTTGGGTTTTGCCTACAAGGATGAGCTTGCAGAATTCACAACCTACAATGGCGACGAAGATCATCCAGCTCATGAACTTTTACTTCACCCATCAAATTATTCTTCAATTGAGAGTGATCTCATTTTTGTTGGCTTGGTTGGGCTGAGGGTAAGTTAGTAGGCACTGGGTCATTTCACGTTTCAAATTATTTTTATCTTCCTGGATATCATCCTCTTTTGAGTGACCTTGACTAACATTGAACGTTTTAATGTAGGATCCTCCTCGGAAAGAGGTACACCAAGCAATTGAGGACTGTAGAGCTGCAGGCATCCGTGTCATGGTTATAACAGGAGATAACAAAAGTACCGCTGAAGCAATCTGTCGTGAAATTGGTGTATTTGGCCAATATGAAGATATCAGTTCTAAAAGCTTAACTGGTAGAGAATTTATGGAGCACCCAGATCAGAGAAATCATTTAAGACAAACTGGTGGACTTCTATTTTCTAGAGCTGAACCAAAGCATAAACAAGATATAGTGAGGTTGCTTAAAGACGATGGAGAGGTGGTTGCAATGACTGGGGATGGAGTGAATGATGCACCTGCTTTGAAACTGGCTGACATTGGTATTGCTATGGGTATTGCTGGAACTGAGGTATATGCTTGTGAATGTGGCATTTTCGAATAACACTTTCTGAATAACAATTTCTGAAATAATAATAATGTCTTCTGTTCTGTAGGTTGCAAAAGAAGCCTCCGACATGGTGTTGGCCGATGATAATTTCAGTACCATTGTAGCTGCAGTTGGTGAAGGAAGATCTATTTATAACAATATGAAGGCCTTTATCAGGTTAGTAATTTTCTCTATGTTCTCTGCAGCTTTGTTCAATTATTCTTTAGGTGTAGATGGGTTTTGGTATCTTTTATCTTATCTTACCAATGTGCTCAAACTCCAATTTACATTCTTCCAAGCTTAGGACAATTTCTTCATCGAGTGCCTTAAATATATGGATCTCATCGTGTGTTTGTTTTGTTTTCATAAATTGTTGTAGGTACATGATTTCCTCAAATATGGGAGAAGTTGCTTCCATATTTCTGACAGCTGCTCTAGGAATTCCAGAAGGTTTAATCCCTGTTCAACTTTTATGGGTCAATCTTGTTACCGATGGCCCCCCTGCAACAGCTTTGGGTTTCAATCCACCTGATAAAGATATCATGAAGAAACCACCACGCAGGAGTGATGACTCTTTAATTAGCCCCTGGATCTTATTCCGCTACTTGGTACAGTTTCTTACTCTCTCATCCATGCATTCCGTGTTTCATGTCTTTTGTATGTTGTTTCATAGTCTTTATTTCTGTATTATTTACATTTACTCTCTTTTGAACTTGCCACAGGTCATTGGGCTCTATGTTGGGTTGGCAACCGTTGGTGTTTTTATCATATGGTTTACACATGGTTCCTTCATGGGTATCGACCTTAGCGGAGATGGCCACACCCTTGTTACCTATTCACAACTCTCAAACTGGGGTCAGTGCCCAACCTGGAAGGACTTTTCAGTTTCCCCATTCACAGCTGGGTCACAGAACATCACCTTTGAAAACCCATGTGACTATTTCACGACTGGCAAAGTGAAAGCAATGACCCTTTCTCTCTCTGTTTTGGTTGCCATCGAGATGTTCAACTCCCTGAACGCTTTGTCTGAGGATGGCAGTCTGGTGACAATGCCCCCATGGGTGAACCCCTGGCTCCTTGTTGCCATGTCGGTCTCCTTTGGCCTTCACTTCTTGATCCTCTATGTTCCTTTCCTTGCTCAAGTATTTGGCATCGTACCTCTCAGCTTGAACGAATGGCTCTTGGTGTTGGCTGTTGCATTGCCTGTGATTCTGATCGATGAGGTTCTGAAGTTCGTTGGACGGTGTACAAGTGTTTCAGGTGCCAGCTCTTTGAGGAAACCCAAGTCCGACTGAAGAAATTGAAGGAAAAAGTTCCACGAAGTTTGCTGGAATGCTTTCTTTGTCAGATAGATTGGTATCAAAATCTAACATAATGGTGGTTCAGATTGTAGGTGCATTTATCCTTTCTTCCCATTGACTCTGTTTGGATTTGATCCACCCTTTAACCCTAACCTCATTCTTTTCTGTAAGTGAGGTTGGTTGAATTGGACCTTGAAGAAATAGCTATAGTATATTTGTGAAGAATGACTTTGGGACTCCCCTGGAAAGTAGAAATTTGGCGAGACCCAAATTCAGTTCTATCCCTCTTATTTTCTATTCTTCATAAACTCATTTTTGACTTCGGAAATTTGGAAACATAGAAGCTTTATTGCTGTTATATTTTGTGCATTTTACTTCTTTTATTGTACTTCTGTTACATGAACTTGTTTGCTTTGGCCGGTGCCTGTCCTAATGTTAGGTAAGTTTGGTTATTGATAATCCGTACTCTCTGTCGGACAGATTGTTATGCATCATTGTAGAGGGTGTTTGTTTCCTCTGCAGCAAATCTGTCAAGGTGGTTGGGTTGAAAATCCTACCCTATTTTACTACCGCCACTATATGGGATTCATAAAGCTCAAGTCTCCAAGTCCGTATCTACATCTGATGGGCGAGGTTCAGGGTGACGAAGTCACTATATGTTGTTGCAGCGCTTCCTCCGGTGAATCGGAGATCAATAACAATAAGATCAATATCTGACCTCTGGGGGGCGCTTCTCGTCCCATGAAGGAATTCAAAGTCTTGTATTCAGGTGTTTATCTTCTTCTCTAGTCTGTGGAATTGAAAAAGCGAATGGACAGAAAAACGTGTTACTTAACAGCACTTCTGTATCTGACGGCTCCACCATACTGCTGAAAATCGTTCCCAACTGATACCTGTTGATTAGCATCATAATTATCATGAATTCATATATGATTAACAAAAGAAGAATGAGACAAAACTCAATTCTGTTTAACAGAGTGTTGATTAGCATCATAATTATCACGAATTCAAAAGAAAAATGAGACAAAACTCAATTATGAAACAAAAATGAGGGAAACATGAGCAAAAACTTTTGCCGTTACACCTGCTCTTAAAATGTTAAACTTAGTTTTTCTGAAAATTTTCTGAAAGATACAAAAAAACAAAGACAGAGTCTTCAGTAATAGTTGTCATGAAAAAGATGTGGGTGTAGAAGATAAGACATGAAACAATTTTTTTACTCATTCCTCCTCCTGACACAACAGTTACACCTTATAAATCATTTGAGATCACTTACCGGTTGATGATAATGACCAAACTCTCGTTTCAAATTTGTAAATTACAAGAACCACGTTTGTATGAGTATTATGACACTGACTACTTATAAAATGAAGCTTGCTTCATCTTCACGTATATGTAACATGCATTCCCATTGGCCATTGACTTGATGAATTGTATTGTATGGTTTTTTAGCAATGTTGTTGGGAATAGTTCTCAAGTTGGTAAATGTTAGCCAACCTAAAACAGCAAAAGAAACAACCTTCTTCAAGGGAAAAGAACTGTTTGAATTGACTTGTTCTTATGGGAACGATTCAAACACGTACTAGATACACTTAGGTCATCAAGGAGGATTCAAGGGTAGTTCATATGTTAGATGGATCATTTTAAATTGCGTAAGCTTTTATCTGACCAAAAGGCTATTTGTACAACTTACCACTGATCTACTACTATCATTTGCGCCCGCACAATTAAAAGTTTTACACGAGCACTATAAAAATAAATTGTTTCTACTAGCTAGCTAACTATTTTGCTAGGCTGTTTAACTTTTCAACTTCTGGAAGCAAAACAGTCATAAATCAGTTTGGCAACACAATTTCAGAATGTCTCTACTGGAAGCAGAAAATTTATTTCTTCCTGAAGCAAAACCGTTTTGTCTGGAGAAGCAGAAGTACTCAGAAGTGCTTTGGTATCCAAATGCTAGCCTTCAAGACCAAAATGAGAATTTTGTAAAAGTCCCTTGAGCCAAAACGATTCTTAATGAGTTAACCCCGAGTTACAAACCCATAAACTTGGTTCACTCACTCGGTGTGGTAGATATCTTTCATGTTCCTCTTGTACTACTACTTGACTATTACTCCAGTACACACTTCAAGTTCAACAGTAGCTAAACATCCATACCTAAAACCCTTAATTCCAAAAATTACATCATTCCACTTGTCATCACAATTAGATATTTTTCTTTCTATTTTTTGGTACACAAAAATGATACAAAACGTGTAGACATGAGGTTAGGAATTTCTAGGTGACCACCACCATAAAACACAGTACACATGGAGTATATCTTAAAATCAATCCTCCCATTCCTACTGTTTCGTATTCAAATGCATAAAATTAAAATCAACATTTTCTAACAACTCATACGCCATGCTATTTTTGAACAAGAAGAGGAAGAAGTTCCCCCACTTCTCACCTAAACATCTTAACTCCGTTACATCTTGTAACAGTTGATTATGACTCCTGACATTCGTAAACTCCAAAGTGTCACCGTTAAAGTTAACCCCATTTCTTGTTTTCTATAAAGCTAAGAGATTTTCATTCTGAAGTAAACAGAAAGAGAGTTTCAATAACACAAGAGATCAGAGATGGCTAATAAGTACTCTCCAATGAAGAAACTCGAGTTTCTGAATCGAGAAATGGAGTTACCACCACCTACTAAACATAATTCAATATCACCAACACTTGGTGAGTTATTGAAGAGAGTTGAAGATGCACAAAATGTTAACAGCAACAACAATGGAAGAAGTATGAACCCAAATCAAGAACATCGTGTTACGCTCGATCATCTGGAACAACCAAGAACAGTTCCACCGTTTGTGTTATCCTTCAACAATCTTACATACAGTGTTAAGACAAGCCGGAAGATTACACTTCCGTCTTGTTTCCGACGGAAAGATACACTTGGGATGGTGAACGGAGCGAACGGAGAAACACATCAAAGGAAGCCTTCGAATATGAAGACTTTGTTAAATGATATTTCCGGTGAAGCACGAGAAGGTGAAGTGTTAGCTGTTCTTGGAGCGAGTGGTTCGGGGAAGTCTACGTTGATTGATGCATTAGCTAATCGGATAGCTAAAGACAGTTTGAAAGGAAACATAACGTTAAACGGTGAAACACTTGAATCTCGTTTACTCAAAGTGATTTCAGCTTATGTGATGCAAGATGATCTTTTGTTTCCTATGTTAACAGTTGAAGAGACCTTAATGTTTTCTGCCGAGTTTAGATTACCTCGTTCGTTATCTAAGTCGAAGAAGAAAGCTAGAGTACAAGCTTTGATTGACCAGTTGGGGTTAAGAAATGCAGCTAAAACAGTGATTGGGGATGAAGGTCATAGAGGTGTTTCTGGTGGTGAACGCCGTCGTGTTTCTATTGGTATTGATATTATTCATGATCCTATCATATTGTTTCTTGACGAACCGACGTCGGGGTTGGATTCTACTAGTGCTTACATGGTTGTGAAGGTCTTGCAGAGAATTGCACAGAGTGGGAGTATTGTTGTTATGTCAATTCATCAGCCTAGTTCCAGAATTCTTGGGTTGTTGGACCGTTTGATATTTCTTTCTCGTGGTCAGACGGTATATAGTGGTTCACCTTCAAATATCCCTCGTTACTTCTCTGAATTCGGTAACCCGATTCCTGAGAACGAGAACCGGATTGAGTTCGCGCTAGATTTTATTCGCGAGCTTGAACAGTCGATGCCTAATGGTGGGGGTACTAAGACTCTAGTGGAGTTCAACAGGTCATGGCAGAACAAACATTATCCACGGAATTTGGAGTCTGATCGGCTCGGGCTGTCGCTGAAAGACGCGATTAGTGCTAGTATTTCGAGAGGCAAACTAGTATCTGGTGCAACAAATGATGCTAGCAGTACTGCATCTACTGTCACAACGTTCGCAAACCCATTCTGGAACGAAGTACTTGTCCTGTCAGACCGTTCGATGAAGAATTCAAGGAGAATGCCTGAGTTATTTGGTATGCGATTGGGAGCAGTGTTGGTCACCGGTTTCATCTTAGCTACAATGTTCTGGCAACTAGATAATTCACCCAGAGGTATAAAAGAACGGTTAGGATTCTTCGCTTTCGCCATGTCTACAACCTTCTACACTTGTGCAGACGCTCTTCCTGTCTTCCTCCAGGAGCGTTACATCTTTATGCGCGAAACTGCTTATAACGCATACCGTCGTTCGTCATACGTTCTTTCACACTCGCTCGTAGTCATTCCTTCGTTAGTCTTTCTCTCCTTCGCATTCGCAGCAACAACGTTCTGGGCAGTCGGATTGGCTGGAGGCAGCTCTGGGTTCTTTTTCTATTTTGGTATAATTCTTGCTGCATTCTGGGCAGGAAGTTCTTTCGTGACTTTCCTATCTGGCATACTCTCCCATGTCATGGTAGGCTACACAGTAGTCGTTGCTGTCCTCGCGTATTTCCTTCTGTTCAGTGGTTTCTTTATCAACCGAGATCGAATTCCACCGTACTGGATTTGGTTTCATTACATGTCATTAGTGAAGTACCCATTCGAAGGTGTATTGCTAAACGAGTTCTCCGATCCAGCTACATGTTTTACAAGAGGTATTCAAATGTTCGACAACACTGCTCTTTCTAAGGTCGCTTCGGATGAAATGAAAGTGAATTTGCTTAAGACACTGAGTCAATCGTTGGGGGTTCTGATTACGCCGAATACTTGTGTTACCACTGGAACTGATATCTTGAGAGATCAGGGAGTTACTGATTTGAGTAAATGGGGTTGCTTGTGGATAACTATAGCTTGGGGTTTCTTCTTTAGGATTCTCTTCTACCTTTGTTTATTGTGGGGTAGCAAGAACAAAAGAAGTTAGTTGGATGTTGGTTGAACAGTTTCTTCTTTATTGGCGGGAAAGAATTGTAATTTTAGTTTCATACTCTTCATGTTTTTTTCTCTTTTTCTTTGATTTTGGGAGTGCTTAATGTGGTAATTGTTGGGTAATATCTAAAGTCACTGTAACTGTGTAAGTTTATATATACAAAATCTTTTTTAATCTTCACTTTTTTTTTTACTTTTTTTTTTTGAGGTTCGGAACTTTATTTAACTAGAATTAGAGAAATACAGAGTAAAGGCTGCATTGTGGATCTTTTATACTGTTATTAAACTTTAACCGTGGTATTCTTTTTTTTTTTGCTAAAGGGGTCCCATTTTTATTAGAGCAAAAAAACAAGAAGAAAAACAAAGTACAAGCATATCATACTAGACGTGCCTAGTAGGCCATCAGAAATCAAAAATATTGGCCGTGGCTGTTACCCTGTACATAAGTGGCCTAGCAAATGTAGCTTCATAGTCCGACAAGGAAGCGACATTAGGCTAAGACAAGGAAGGCCATTTGACATGCATATGACATGCATATGACATTGATTGGTCAATGTCAAGTGTCCAAGGATTTTGAGTTGGCCCAGCTCAAGTAAGCATCCAAGGATATGGAAAAGGTCAAGGGAATGACCTTAGCATTAGGCCAAAGCTTAGCCAAGGCTTTGGAAATGCATGATAGGCGATGACGCTGCCAAACGTGTTATTGCAAGTCCGTACTCAGCCAAAGGTGTCAGGTAGGCTAAGGCTTGTGGGCCAAAGCTGTGCGCGAGTTTAGAAGGCTTAATAACATGTGTATGCACTATTTGTAGCGTCCAATTAAGTGTAGCGCGTGGCCTGGTTGGGATGGCGCAGCATGGCTGGGTAAAAGCCCACATGAAGCCTAAAGGTTGGCCAAGGCTTGGACACGCGTAGCCTGAGTAGAAGGATGGTAAAGAACGGTTAGGATAACCGTGTTTGGCCCTAGTAACTGAAAAGAACAAGTGGAGCAGCGATTGGCCTACAGCAAGGCTAGCAGTTGGCACAGTTGACGGTTATAGGAACTGCCAATGGCCAGATGTCTGGCCATGGCTTGTGCAGCAGTTGCACTCGGTTTAGCATTGGCCTATCACTATAAATAGGCCAGATTAAGGTTATAATCAGTAGTCTTCGAGTTTGTGAGGCACCAATTGTACTTGAGAGTGATTTTGTAGGCTTAGAGTTAGAATAAGCTTATGTCCACAGGGTTGGACGAAAATCTGTGTATCTTCCCCTTACTTAATGAAAAGGTTTCATTAGTATAAAGCCTGTGTGTTTATGTTCTATTGTTCCATTCGTATGCATTAGCAAGAAGCTTGATTGACAGTATGGGATGCAATTAGAGTTCAAGAGAAAGGCCAAGAAAACAAGTAAAGTCTTCCGTTGCATATACTCAAGAGAAGTGTTGCTGATTGCAAGGTGCAATCTTATAAGGCTGAACATAGTGAGTTAACCATTTTGGTAAGAGAACTACTGTGTGCCGGGTCATTCCTCAAGGAAAAAGTGCAAGGTGCATTTGAGGGTGTGACAGTGGCCATCCCACAGAAAATTAAAATCAAGGCCAGGCCCTTTAGAACCTATAATAATAGTGACCTGGCCATTCCTTATCAGCTAGAAAATCAGGCCTTCCAATATAAAACTTTAACCGTGGTAATTTTGTTTCTTGGTTGATGAAAAGTTTAAAGGCTGGGGCATGTTTCTGAATCTGACAAAGTCGAGCCACTTATCTAAGGTTAACTTTGATTTTGGGGCATCTTTCCAAAATTCCCCTAACAATTGAAACTGAAGCCAAGCCCTGAACACATGCGTCTGGTTTACTAAAATGTTTTTTGAGGTCTAATTTTTATGTTGAAGCCTCGTAAAATATTTTTCTCACAATCACATAGTCAAACCAATTGCATGACAAAAACATGAGCAATGGTGATGAGTTACAAAAGCACCAATCTCCATGACTCCAGAAGTTCATTGATTTGGTCTTGATATTAATACATCCCATGGTGTGCAACTATCCCAATATTTCCTTTTAATGGTTGTTAAGCCTAATTTTAGATTAGTACAATTGTGAAATTATCGGCTAGTAGTACACATAATCTAAGTTTGAAATTCATCGACACAAATATTTTTTTGGTTGAAGAGAGGAAAGTGGTGATGCCTGCTTTGATTTCAGATTCCCAAGGTGCTTTTATAAAGCACAAACATATTCTGGATGGTATTTTGGTGGCTAATGAATGTGTGAACAACATACTGAAGCAACAAAATCTAGGTACTTTTTTATAAAATTGATATGGAAAAAGCTTTCGATAATGTTATTGGAATTCGCAAATCAAGGGTGATGCGGGGCGGCTCATTGGCCGACGCCACCACAAATGAGGGTTCATGTAAGGGCTTACGACTCAAACTTGATCTCCCATTGCCTGTAAGAGAACTTCCTCGCCTTCTCTATTTCCTATTATGAAGGGATGTGGTTTGGAAGTAAATGGATTCAATGATATGTCACTGAGGCACAATTCTCAATTATGGTGAATGGTGAGGCAAATGCAAAGATTTAGCCATCTAAAGGGGTTAGACAAGGTGATAGTGGCAATGTGTGAGTATAAAATCTGCATGGGTCCTTTATACTCTACAGCCAACAAATCTTAATCACGCCCAAGTTTATGTATAAATTATGTATAGTGCGAAGACCATAAGATTAATACCGAAGATAACATTATGAACAGATAACAAGAGGTAGTGTATAACGATGAACTGTATTTTTGCCTAACTAGTACATGGATATGATCCTAAGGAGTTAGAGGAGATACAAACCTAATCCCACTCTCATCACTTAGGTTACACCAAGAATCCAACCCTTACAATGTTTCTTAAGCTCGTCTTATATAGGCTGAGTCTGAGTGGTTTACAGCTAATAAGACAGACTACTCAATCGTGGTGGTGTCAGAGCTTGTCGAGTAAGGCGGTTCCTTTGGTGAGATCCCTCCGAAGATGTCTTCGCACTTCTTTCCTTCGATGATCAGTGCGAGTCTTTCTTCACCGATCTCTGCCTCGGAGTAACTCTGTAGGTTAATCCCGAAGCAAGGCTGCAATATCTCTTGGGGGGCTCGGTACTTTCGAACTTGACACGTGTCCCGAGGGTGTTTTACCCTCCACAGGCAAGGTGATCCAATATCACATTTTCTTTTCCTTCTAGTAGTGGAAACTGCCAGAGAGAATAAAATATTTGGATTCTAGGTTAATGATAGTGGTACAATGATATCCCATTTACAATTTGCTGATGACACTTTAATCTTCTTGAATTCAAATAGAGAAGAGGTAAGATGGTTGCATCATGTTTGATATTCTCATTGGACTGAAATTGTATATAAAAAAAAAAAAAAGCTTTATGAATTGTATTGGAGCTGACAAATTGGATGACAAACTGGCAATGGAGCTAGGAAGTTGCACTAGGTCACTTCCAACTGTTTGTCATAGAATTCCCGTTGGAGCTATAAATAAAAATGCGGCTGTGTGGGATGTAATTGTCAAGAATTTAGTTCAATGGAAAATAAAATTTCTCAATAAGACACGTAAAACAACTCTTATAAAATCTTCTCTGGAGAGTCTACCTGTATATTATATATCATTGTTGAGGATGCCTACAACAGTGGAGAAGAAACTTGAACAAATAATGAGGAGGTTCTTATGGGGAGCTACTGAGGATGTGCGGTAGATGTCTTGGGTTGGGTGGCATATATAAGGTTTGCAAACCAAAGAGAAAAGGAGGCATAGGGATCAAAAACTTAACACTAGTTAATAGGTCCTTACTAGCCAAATGACATTGTAGATACTACAATGACTGAAGCTCCGAATCTTTGCCCTGCACAGTTCAAATAAACTGTTGGTCGAAGCTTTAGGTATGACATTGCTAATGTTAAACCATATTTCTCTCTTCGTTGTAGTTTGCAGGTGAATAATGGTGCGTAGTCAGCTTCTGGAATGACTGTTGGATCAATTATGATACTCTTGCCTCAAAATACCCGAGACTGTACAAGTTTACCATCTAGAGAGTTGCTTTAGTGATGAATTTTTTGATCCCAACAATATGGAAAGGTGAAACTTTCAATTTAGAAGACGTTTTAAACCAGCAGAGAGTATCGATTTATTGGAGATTCGATATGACTTGAGGAACGCTGCTGACAGAATAGAGGGAGACTACTCAGCTAAGAAGGTATATAACCAGTTGGTGAAGTCTCTGAAGACAACAACATCCAAAAGTTCAATTCTTAGTATGGACTGTTTGCACAATTCTATTCCAACAAGAGTCATGCTGCAACACAGAGGGATGAACATGACTTCAACTCGATGTCTGTTCTGCAAGAGAAGAGGAAACATTAGATCTTCTTTTTGTTCACTGCAACATAGCTGATGACACTAGCTGGAAATTCTTTATGAAGACTACAAATCTGTTATGGACTATGCCAGCATCAGTTTAGAATCTCCTTGAAGGTTGGAAGTTTTTTAAGTTGAAAACAAAACAAAAGATAATATGTGAAATACTCCCGTTCATTGAGATGTGGGTAATTTGGAAAGAACGTAAAGAAGAGTTCATGGGGGAAAACGGAAATACATGATGGACTGATTCCCGAAGGTAATAAGAAGATTATGATTCTTCAGTGTTCTTCAAGGGATATCTCCAATGAATACTCTATTAACCAAATTGTATTTCAGTCAGAGTAAATTCTTAGTGACTTATCTCTCTGTCTTTACTTGGAGGTTTAAAGACCTCAATCCTTGTAAATATTTTCTTTTTTCATTTTGGTATATTTTTTTCCAAATTGAAAAAATAAAGAAAAACCTCTTATAGGTTAATTTACATGATCAGTGTATGACTGGCCTTTTTTTTTTCTTGGTAGGTCTCACAGGTCTGGATCTGATAGAAATCACCTGGCCCAACCAAGATCTGAGTGAGTCAGTCCTGACTCAAAAATGTGTTTATTTTTTTGAGTCTGATCTAAGTGAAGGATGGCCAATTTAGACTTTTCAAGCGACTTAGAGGTGTGGACAGTTGAGTCAGCATTTTCATATCTGAGTCAAATGGACCCGAATCCGAGGTGTTACGTCTGAGTCAGATGTTAGACAAAATAAAAAAAAAAACGTTATGACCAAATGAGTCAGAGGTCAATTCAAACCCAGATGTCGACTCAAATGAAACTCAGATGCAAACGAACATGATGCGAGTGTGGACCATGTTCAGGACATCTGGTGCCGGAACGGACCGAAGGTGTCATTGTGAGAATTCAAAAATTCTTAATGAACCGAGAGAGGGAACAGAGCAGAAACCGGGCAGACACAAACACTGTGGGCCCCCCTGCAAATCCCCTTGGTGGGGCCCACATTTTTTTTTTTTTTTGCCTTGTTCGGTTTCTGCTCTGTTTGTTTGCTCGGTACACTACAGGTGGGCCCATGTTGGTGGTCAAATTGAACGGTTTTGATCTAATCTTTAGTTCATTTTTTATCAGTTTTTGATGCATATTTTTCATACCAAACCAACCTTCAAGACCTCAAGTATCTCTTTTTCATTTCATTCCTGGGGACATGAACAGAAGAGAAGAAATTTGGGGATTTTTCTAGGGTTTTCCGATCTCAATCTGATCGGGAGATGCCTTCTTCTCGCACTTGTTTATCATCACTAACAGAGGATATCTTAGTTGAGATTTTTACTTATCTTCCTCTAACTTCAATCTACAAGTTCAAATGTATATCAAAGGTATGGTTATCTAATCTCTCAGACCCTAATTTCATTACCAAATGGTTCAAAATCAATAACAAATCTCTCCCAGGGATTCAATATCATACAATTACTTCTCATTATGCTGATTTGAAATTTAGAGATGCATTTCATTCACATTTGATATCTAGAAATCATGTCGGATTCTCTTTCGAGTTTCTTAGAAATCAGAAACAATTTCAAGGAGCTAAATTGTACCTGTTAGGTTCTAGTAATGGTTTAGTACTTTCTTGTTCAGTACATTCAGATGATGAGATTAGGTTTCATGTTTGTAATCCACTTACTAGAAAGTGGGTTACACTTCCTCCGCCACCACTGCGTTCCGAGGCCAATTGCCCTAAATTTAGTGCTATATTTTGTGAGAATTCATTATCCAGAAGTAGTTCTTACAAGGTTCTACGTATTCCTAAATGTACGTCTTTAGGGCTTTTTAAGATTGATATGTTTTCTTCTGATTCGGGTGAATGGAGAAGTTTTCAAGTTTCGTGTGGTCAAGATGTCGTGGGGTTTAAGTCTCCTTACGAGAATGTTGTTACTCTTGATGGTGATTTGTATTGGCTGGAAGGGAGTGACAAAATGATGGTTTATAATCTCAACCAGAACAACACGAGACATCAGTGTAGTTTGATCAAATTGCCAGGTCCAAGGTTTACTAAGTATGAGTCACATAATAAGTTTGATGATTTGTTAGGTGATGAGTTAGATGTTAGGTTTGTGACTCGTACTCTTGGAGAGTCAGAAGGCTGGATCTGTTATGCTGAACTTAGAGTTACAGGGAGGCAATTTACTGTCAGTGTTTGGGTGCTTGATGAGGACCACTGGCTAATGTTGCACAAGGATATTTTAGTTCATGATACCTTAGCAGAAATTTGTTTCAGTTTATGTGATAATGGAAGTGGAAGAGTCCAGCTTTTAGGTTTCAGTCCGGTAGACCGTAATGTTGTTTTGCTTGGTTGCAAGCACCGGGTTTGGTGGTTCAATATCCAAACCAGAAGTTTTGAAGAGCTTGGCCATTCTTCGCTTTTGATTTACAGAGGCATTGATGATACTGGGGAGATGATTGAGCCATTTGTGCTAAAAGCGATGCCAACAATACTTCCACCGGCCTCTTGGATGGACATCTAAAGCTTAATTTTCAAATGCATGTT
>JAJJMA010117534.1:0-11744 GCA_023529015.1 Papaver nudicaule
CTATGGCGCTTAGGAGAGAACTTTGTAGAGCGTTTATAGGCAAAAATTGGTTTATCATAATACTGATTTTTATGCCTAAAGGTTGGACGTTCACAACCCACATTAAGATGATTGGCCTTGTTGTTTGATCTGAGTTTGACCTCCAACACATTTGCATCATTACAAATGTTGGCTTTTTTCGTTCCTTTTATGGAATCTGCATCTTCTTTCCAAGTGACCTTTATTACCACAATAAAAGCAACGTTTAATAACAAAGGAAATTGGATGCTCTTTGTTACCTGGATGTTGTCGAGCTTGATAATCTTTTCTCTTTTCATCCTTGACTTGTGGTAGAGGTATTTCACTTTTGGAAATTGTAGTACCCTTCGGTTGAGAAGAATCCTTAGCCTTGACAAATTTCACCTCTTTGTTAATACTTGGAACGTCTATTCCTTTATAGCCCAATCCTCGTGTGTCACGATGATTTTTACTCGCTCCTAAAACATTAAGGTTAATTTGTCCGAGCTATTGTTGAACTTATTCAAGTTTCTTTCAAACTCAAGTTCTCTTTTTCCAACCTTTTGATCTTTTCATAAGCATTAACTAAATCATTCTTAGATGAATCACCATTCTTAAAATTATCTGGTTTAACTTGAAGAACTTTTTCTCGATCATGACCTTCAGAAATTAGCGATTTGAGACTACTAATCTCTTCGTTGTGATCGGTTGTACCAGTAGTATCAAGTTCCTTTTGCAATGTAACATTATGACTATGAAGTTTGTCACATTCAACCTCTTTACAGAACAAGGACCTCTGAGCTTCTGAAAGTTTCATATGCATTCCTTGATAAGGTTATTCGTAACAGTATCTTCATGGTACACTTTTTCATCAGAGTCAGAACTTGTGTCCTGATCAGAGTTCCCAGCAGCATAGACTACATTATTTGTCTTACACTCTTGATAGACATTTGACATATCATCAATAATTGCAATGTAAGATGGATTCTCTTTTGCATCTTTAGTAGGGTATTCCCAGGATTAATTTATGCCCAAACCAAGACACTTGAAGCATTGAACATTATCACGAACACAACTTAGTGTCTCAAGAGAGGAAGATGATGTATGTCTGGATAAATCCTTTTTCCGCTTTTTAAAACGGTGAGGAAAGTTATCCCAATGATGTATTTGTGATTCACTAGGTTTAAATGTACGAGTACGGTTCACGAACTGAAGGGCAATACCTATCTCTTTTTTCAAGAGATTTCTGACATGTTGTGTGCTTAAAGACATAATAGAGCTTAATTACTTTTCAAAACGATTATCACACATATCAAACTGGAAAGTGTTGATTTTGTCAAAAAAGAGGTATTGGGAGTGCTAACGGCCTTAAAAGCATTTGATATCTTTCGCTCATGAACAAAGACTTTAATTTTACTAATAAGTTCACTTCTTGTTATCGTTAAGCCGTGTACTTCTTGGATGGCATGTTCTTTGACTCGTATCTTGAGGGTATTGACCTCAGAATTTTGCTCACAATATCTCTTTCTTGAATAGTTTTTCCTAAAGTGTGACAGGCATTCACTATCTCAGACAATTTGTGATTAAATTCTTCAAAGGTATCATCCTCAAGCATTCAAAGGTTTTCCTAGTCTGACATTAGATTTTGAAGCCTTGCATCCTTTTCTGCGGTGTTCCCTTCGAATACGGTCCTTAATCAAATCCAATCCTCTTGCGAGGTTTCACATGTGGCCACGTGATGGAAAAGATCAGGTGTTACTGCATGTATGATAGCGTTAAGCTCATCATAGTTTTGCTTAGAGGCAATAGTTTCCACCTCATCATAATCCGCTATGTCTTTGGGGACAGACTCACCCTCAACTTCAATAGTTGGTGGTGTGTATCCTTTGTCGACATAAACCCAAGTAATGAAATCTCGGGATTGCAAAAACGATCTCATAGCAGTCTTCCACCATAGGTAATTGGTGCCATCAAACTTTGGTGGTACGTTACAAGATCTTACGCTTTGTTCCATAATTCACAAGCCTCGACAAATACAGACAATTACTCCTTTTAATGTGTTTACCGGCTCTGATACCGATTGAAAAACCAGGAGTACCGGAATACAACCAACTTTTCATTTGGGCTCGTGATTCTTATGGTAAGATATGGATTATCTCAAAAAATCAATATCCAAATCAGTTAACCGGAGTAGGATCACAAGTGATCAGTCCAACTCAAGACAAGTCTTGGCAAATCCCTTGGATGGATTATGGACTTACTCGACGGTTACGAATAACGTACTTCTTGTGTTCGCTTTAATTATATAATCAGAGATATAATGCAGAAAATAAAAGCACACAAGACACCAGAGAATTTTTTAACGAGGAAACTACGACTTGTAGAAAAACCTCGGGACCTTGTCCAGATTGAACACCACGTAGTACTAACTGTCTACAAACGCTAGCCTACTATAAGACTTCGGTCTGGGATGTAGCAGAGAGAAACTCTAGCCCTCCAAGTGAATTAGCTACTTTCGCACTCCTTTCGTCTGTTGAATCCCGCAAGACCCTACGCACTTGATTCCCCTAGCTGACGTCCTTTACAGGCCCAGAAGTTTATTTAACCGTTGTTAAAGGCTTATGTCAAAAATATCGGCTTTGCAACCTTAATTACTGACTGTATGTTTCGAACTGTCTTCTTCAGTTTAACATACGTAAGTTGACTTCCTTCGGATTGCTCCAAGTCATACGGAAATCTACTTTACAAGCGGGGGCTGAAGTAAACCGAGTAAACTATGCCCAACTTGTCTCTACCTCAGCTGTGAAAAGAATCACTTAAGAAATTTACACAACTGTAGCTAACTAGGTCTTACAACACCGTGTGGAGTCGTACGTTGCTTCCTTCAACCTTGTATGTAACGTATCAGTTCTTGAATGACCTTATTGCAGAAGAGAAGGATCGTAGAATAGACAAGAACGTGATCATGTTACCAAGGTTACAAGTTAATCTGATAACAACCACAAAGGTATGTTATCGCCAACCCGTGCTTCCCAACTCTCAAGAGAAGTCTTTATAGTCGTTAGGTAAATCCCACAGAGGAATTGCTACCTAATAGAGGATGACTACCACAACAAGCTTACACCAAAGTGCAAAGAGTTTACGATCAATTCCACAAAGAAACTTCACGTATGCTTGATGTTTGTGGTTTTCGTTCTTTAATCCTCTATATATAGCTCTCAATAAGATAGGTTGTTTTGAGATAAAGCAACAAATTTCTTAACCTACAAGTTAGCAAGGGACCGTTACTTAACTTGCACACAAAAAAAAACTAGGTTAATCTCAATTGGAATTCTTTTAACATTTATCTGCCAAGTGGTTTGTTAGCTCTTAACCAATTCAAGATAGAAATCCAATGACCATGAGAACACCTTTATCTTATTGACTCATTGAGCTTCGTTAGATGGACCACATAAGATATTTCGTGATAAACCAAGTCCAACTAAGAGATAAGGAGTTAGTTGTTTAGCCCGCGTGAAAATCCCTGAGAATATTCACTCGAACGGTTCGTGAACCGTCCATCTGAATTTCGACCAAATACGTCGAATATGTGGTTCACGTACATGTACGTGTACATATTGACGTTTTGGAACTCAAGAGTAAAATCCAGATTCATTGTTCAGGAACCGTTTCGTGAATCGTCGTTACTCAGGTTAGGGTTTAAACTGGATCTCCTGGAAGTTCTGGGTTGGGCCAGTGCTTAGACGTATGAGACGCCCTCAGCTATATTCATGGACTCTGCTCTAGAGTACTCCTTTAGATTCACCTAGATTCTGCAAGCAAACTATTGCTACGGAAAGTGTATTGAATCTATCTCATGTACCTTGTAAACTTAGTATGGTGGGAACACATACCAACATAACTCATGATTCTGTAGACAAGAGTACAAATCTCAATCGCTATATTTATACTAAAGTAGTCGACTATTTTGAAAGATAGAATAAGTAGAATAGAAGAAATTCCATATAAAGTCATAACTCCTACTAACCTTTTGTTGATGAAGAATATTTGATGTCTTCTTTGTAAAAGTAGTCTTCGTCTTCAAGGTCTCTACTACTTCGTCTATATCCCAATTCCAAAATCTAAACTATAGTAGACTAAATCAAGAATTGTGTTTTGACACCTAAAACTGACAACTAGCTTGACATACCAATGCCAGTGGGTATGACCGGACAATGCCCTAACACCGACGACTATTTAAACAGACTATAGAAAATTCTAAGTTCTTAAGCACAATATTGTAGAAATATATGTAGCAAGGGAAAGGTAATTTACCTTTGTGATTGTTGGAATGAGGTAAGTAATAAAATTAAAAAAAAAAAAAAACTTAAACTAAAGAAACATTTTATTTGAAACTACTGGATGTATAAGGACGAGTTATGTATATGAGTAACAACTGTTGTAGCTACCTTAGATAACAATCGACGTCAATTTTATAAGGTTATGTCTTGAACTAATTCTTTTATTTTGTATAGTAATTCAGACGAAAGAAAACAATAAAGAAAGTAAAGTGGCTTAAAACTTTTACGTACCTTCTTGACATCAGATTGAAAATAGATTGGAGAAATATTCCATATTCTATGAATTAGTTTTAGTCTTCTACCTCCGTATAAACAGAAATTCGAACTTCATCAGAATAACATTGGAAGTTTGATATCATGCAAATCAGTGCAAACAACTAGGTGGTGGAAGTGTATCAGTGGTCCTATGCCAAGATAATTTTTCTTTCACTCTAGAATCAAAGTCCTGCAAGTGTCAGTCAAGAAAAATGAGTTCAATTTTTATCAGTCACAAAATAAGCACTTTGTATGCTAGTTACTAATTGAATGACATACCATTTACAAATGAAGTAAAGTGATAAAAAAATCAAGTAAGGTATTTAATTATACAACTTAAGAAAAAAAAAAAAAAGAAGCTACAGCGTCTATGTCATCGTTGTCAATGTCTTGGTTTAAAAAAAATATATATTTACTTTATGTTTTATGTTCGGTTTTTTTTTTTTTTTTTTTTTTTTATGTTTAACGCACAGAGTAATCTTGAATTGAATTTGAAGAAAATGGGATAAAAAAAACCCAATTCATCCTTGAAATATCTGAAACTTGAGTTATTTTTATTTCAGATATGCTTCCGTTGTTTCCTGTTATGTTATGTTCTCCTATTTTATTCAAGATCGATGTTTGAATTCTCCTGTTTCATTTCTAAATCAATGAATAGAAGTAAAAAGTATGAGACCGAATATATTACCGGACTTTAAGTTCAAGGTACTCATATGGTCCTTTTCTTATTGGGTTTCCATTTGATTGTTTTAGTCACTTATGGGTCTCTTTACAGTCAAGATATATCTCCTCAATTCTCTGGCTTTCCTGGCCTCAAATTCATTTCGAGGTAAGTCCTGCAAAATATAATTGTAAATCAATAAAAAATTGATGCATATTAATCATTGTTTTTTTGAAGTAATTTGACAAATACTCATAGTGCAACGTTCAAAATAAATCTTTGGTAGTCAGAATCATCAAAAGAAATCCTTCATTACTTGAAACATTGACACCATCACGCCATACAGATATGATATTCCTGGAGTATAAAGTGTAAACTTACCAAAACCCATGATTAGTTTGACAAATTAACACACAAATTTCAATACAAAACCAAATAAAAATAAAATTGAAAATCGAAATTAACCAAAAAGAAAAATTATTACCCAATTTTTATCATTAACAATGTCGATATCGATGGTTTTACTGGTAAAATCCACAATCAGGATCTTCAGAAAGATTTGCATGTCGATTTGGTATTAAAAAATAAGAAGACAAATTTTATTTCTTCTACATGGGTAGTTGTGGATTGGGAGTAAGTTTTGATGTATCTTCGTGATCGTGTTGGTGCACGTAGGCAATGGTCTTGAGGAAGTGGGGGTAGTTTTGATAGAAGAAAGACGAAGTGGGATAGGTGTAATAGAAGTGTGAATATAAGTTTACTGTCAATTGTGTGGGTCCACAATTAATGTGAGAGCTCTATTTGTGAATACTCTCACCACAATCATCTAGAGCTTGAAAAGGTGGGGCCAGAATGAATGGGAGATCAGTATTTGGTTTCAATTATTATATATAAGGATGCATTTTGCCCCCACAATCATGTATATTTCAGAAAAACCAACCAAGATCAGGCCTCTTTTGACCACATTTCAGAATCAAGCTCTCCCCAATCACTACATGTACTTAAGTTATTGAGCTGCATACCTCGAGAACCCATCATATTATGTTTCCAAGTATAAAATAGAATGGGATCCATAACGCTGACACATCCGAGAAGATTTATTTTTTGATCTTTTTATAAAAACTTTCCATACTCCTAATTAGTTTGTCTCTTCAACCTATGTTACATGTTTTGATTTGTCTACTTATTATTTCATAATTATATTAATATACAAGAAACTGGCTCGTTGGTAGGTGGGTTGTTTGTTAATGATGACACAATACTCTTGGTTAGGGAATCCAGAGGCACTTTCTGAAACGAAGATACTAAACAGATGGAAATGCAGGGAGAACCAAACGGATGTAAGTCACTTCTTCCTACTGAAACTGTTTTGCTGAGCTTTTAATTGTTAAACTGAGTGAAAATATTTGATGATAGAGTTGGATTGATGATGTAGATGTGAATTGTTGGAAACATAGGTTTATTATGAACTTGAATTTTGATTATTTTGAGGTAGTCAAGTATTAGTTTATAACATATAGATATACAATGATGCTTTAGTGAAATTTAAATTATATCTCATGGATCATTAACTTACAAGTGAAAAAAGTTGAAAATAGTGGTAAGGCATATAGTCTGGGCTTTTTTGTTTTTGGTAATATATTTCAGTGTGAGGTTTTAAGTTGTTTAGATTATATCAATTTGTGATCCGCTGGTGCCTTAATTTTTTTTTTAGTGCTTATTGATATATCCAATAAATGTTTAGTTCATGAAGATTCTTTAAAATATAATTGCATATTCAATGTTCTTCAAGGGCAAGGTTGTGTCTCGTTTGATTAGCTTTCTGGACCAATGATACTATATCTCCTTTAACAATATCGATCATTCGTTGTGGTAATATTTTTTTTGCACGGTCCCAATAATGGTGGGAAGATGGAGTTAGAATTTAAGCTAAAAAAAACTATTAAAACCACATACTTACCTTAGGCTTTTTCCCATTACCATTACTTTGGTTAATTTGGAGTGTCTATCTAACTATGGTTGTGTACAAGATTTTTTTTTCCTTTTCTTTTTGAAACATAGTTGTGGAGAAGTATTCTGATTACCTACTAATTTAATGAAGATGAAACAGTACGCAAAAAAATCTTTACGGCTATGTATTGTGCTCTTGCAACAGCCGGGAATCGGTGGTTGTCTGAAAGTTTAGCCGAATCATTGTGCAATATTGTAAGAGTGAGTATTCTTTATTTTCAACTATGTATTGTCACAAGACTTATTGGATTTTAAATGCAGCTAAAGGAAGATTTGTTGAAGACATGTAAGGGTTCAAGGACTGTGACAGTAGCAGGGTATCTTAAAAAACAAATGGGAAAACTTATAAAGAAGAGGGTAACTGAAATACCTGAGCTAAAAGAGAGAATGATATCAAATGTAATTATAGGCATGTTTGACAAAGCTATAGGAGATTCAAAACTAAGGTTGGTGATTGATCGAGACGACGGTAGTACCACGACACAACCAGGAAAACCATATTTATTTGCAGGAGCATTTCATCATGTTGCATATAATTATTTAGATGAATATTATAAAGAGGTTGACAGACTAGAGTCTGGAATTAAGGTTTTTTGCAAGGCTCTCAAAGAAGCAAAACGCGAAGCTTAAAGATCAACTCCCAAGGATGAAGTTGTTACTGTAGGTGGACTGGTAAAATGTATATATTATAAGATTACTAATACTTATAAATTCCGATTTTCTCGTAGTTAGATTATTGATAATTACTTTTATTTTATTTGCAGTATGTATCATTTGGTGAACAGAAAAAACTGATTCAAAGAAATTACTTGAACCAGATTATAAGGAACAAGAAGATGAATTTATTTCTTATACTGATCAGGGAGATATATATCTTCCAAAGATATATAAAGGATTGGTTTTCATTATTTCCAGATAGTGAACTCATAACATATATACCTTAAAGGAGAATGGAGGAGGAATGTGAATGTTATTATACTTGTTCCAGCTATTCATCATTAGACTTTTTTTCTTAGTTGATTACATTCCCCACCTCTATTACTTCATTCATTGTCTTGTATTTAAGTGTAGAGAGTTTGTTTATTAATGGAAACTACACTTTTGAGGTTGTTGTTGTCTTTTGATTTGTTCCACCAGCACCTGATTAAAGACCATGTCCTTATATCCACGGAAATCCATTGGGATTACTTTTCTCCTAAGTAAGTGCCTCTCGATGTTGTATCTCCAAGTCCATTTAGCCAAGAGTGATATATCACTAGTTTGAGATTTCTTTCCATGAAACCCAACAAACTTAATTCTTTTTCTAGCATAAAAGTTTGTTTAGCTACTTCTCCTCCTGATAAGATAGTTCAATTCAATATGCTAATACTTTGGTCTAGATTTCTAACTATAATGTTATTTATGATTAAAATGTTTCCAGCCAAGTGAAAACAATGTTATTTATGATTATATATGATTAAAATAACATATATTATATAAGTTATCAGGTGGCACAAACAATGTTATCTATGATTATATGTGATTAAAATAACATAAAATAACTTAATAAAAACAAGAGATGCAGGTATAACTTTTAATAACTACATACTGTATAAACCAACAAAGTAATTTTGAACTCTTAATTTCCAACGGACTTAATAGAAGCTTGTTCTGAAAAATCTATGACAAAGATGTTGACAAAGGAAAGATATATGGTTCAGTCGAAGAAACAATTCTATTTATAAATTGATGTAAGTCGGTTGTAAGCCATAAGTAAGTGTTAGACCATCCCGTTTACATCTATTTTAGACGGAACATTGAAAAGTATAACAATAAAAGGAAACTTGGTTGTTCCCTCTACTTGTTCACGCTATGAAATCATCCAAAGAGCGTCAAACAAGATCTGTATCATTCTCATTACTTAGTCTTTGGCTTTTCAATTTTCACATAGGTTATGATTCCCATGATATGACATATTCTTGGATACCATCCAAGTTGTTGAGCAAGACATAACATCAAAAACGTGTTTGCGAAGTAAGAGTTAAAATCCATTACCCATGACCTTATAGGTTAATTAATACACATGTCAGAGATATCTCTACTGAGAAAACCATCACAAAGCCGACACATACTTCCTAGGGAAATTGTAAGTACATATAGTTTGGCTTGTAGACGCGCATCTGCAGTATAGATGTAGTACTTGTACATACATGAGATGCCTAGGAGACAGAGGATTGCATATATGGCAAATTACTTGATTTCATTCTCAATGCAAGTGACTGGACGACATCAGACACACTACCATACTATAAGTTCATAAATTGCCAAAAAAAGTGCATGGTAAATACTGTGAATCTCTTCGTAAAGCATCAAAAGGCATTTGTAAGACCGGAAAATTCCCAAGAGCATGAATGGTACATGTGAAATAGGACTCAACAATTGCATATGAATAAACATAATTCTTATCACACCACTTCATAGTTGGTTTTATAGGACCCGAAACTCGACACTTTATTTTTTAATGCAAAGAAAGATTTGTAATTCCAAGAAGTTGGGGGTACGTTGATCAACTTTTCACGAAAAGTACCAGAAAAAAAGTTGGGAATTAAATCTTGCCAAATCTTTGGAATTTTAACTTCCTAGCATGTTTTGCCAAGGCGTCAGCTGGCTTATTGCAAACTCTACTAATATTATGGCATATCCAACCATTAAAGTCTCTAAGATAAAATTTGGCGTGTTCAACGATGGTTTAGTTTTGCCAGTTGAGGCTTGTATGAGCTTCATTTACAGCAGCAGCAACGTTCTTCGAGTCTGTATCGATCTTGAGAAATTGTATCTTCAACTTCTAGCCCATATCACTGTTTATAATACAACTTATATATCCATTCCTATAGATGCATCTGGAAGTTTCACATTCTCCTGTAAAATGCCTCAAGATTAGTCCAAATCCACAATGAATGATATTGTCATTACTTTTCTTAAAGTAACATAAGGGGGAATATAAGGGATCCAAATATCAATACTATTGCTTTGCAAGGTTCTGTTTGATCCAATGTTGTTACTGTTATCTTTCTTAGAAGAAGCAGCCACCACATAACTGAGCAAAATTTCATATCTTTTTATAGTGCTGACCAGATTTGCTTTAACAATTTAAGAGACACACTTGCACTTTTTCCTTGTGGATTTCCCATAGTGCACATGATAACTTAATAATCCAGTCATCCCATATCAATGTTGATATTCCCAATTCTTCTAGAAGAATGATTCATGTCCTAACTAAGAAAAAGAAGGACACATCTTCCACAGAGACGATTGAAAAAGGAGGGGTACCGAAATACAACCAACTTTTCGTTTGGGCTCGTGAGTCTTATGGTTTAAGTTTGGACGATCTCAAAAATCAATATCCAAACTCTAATAACTGGAGTTGTGATCTTGGGGATCAACTCAACAAAGTTGGGACTTTGGAGTAAACTCTACAGTTATTGAATAACGTACTACTTGGTGCTTTAATTATATAATCAGAGATATAATGCGGAAAGTAAAAGCACACAAGACACCAGAGATTTTTTTTAACGAGGAAACTGCCTTGCAGAAAAACCTCGGGACCTCGTCCAGATTGAACACCGCCCAGTACAAACTGACTACAAACGCTAGCCTACTATAAGACTTCGGTCTGGGATGTAGCAGAGACCAACTCCAGCCCTCCAAGCGAATTTGCACTAGTGGAAATAGGCCGTTATACGACCCTACACGGTATGTAGTAAAACACGCAATTACGACGCACACGATCAGTAGCATAAAGGGTAGCATCTCAGCCGTGGTATTTTTCTACGACTGTGTATCAAGGGTAGCAAAGAAACGACGCGCATTAACCGCGGTATATTTACTACCAATAAGGTCAGTCGTATCCATGATTCTGAATATTTTAAAAAATGGAATCAGCTTCAGCTGAATCCCTTCAGTCAGAAGCTGAATCCATCTGTCTCATTCAAATTGAATTCAAATTATATTGAAATGAATCTCAAATTTAAATTCAAATGAAAGTCAAAGGAAAGTCAAGTCAAATCAATTTCGAATTCAAATTTAAAAATGTAAATGAAATACAGTTGAAATGAAACTCAAATTCAAATTTATAAATTCAAATAACATTCAAATACAAGTGAAATAAAACTCAAATTCATCCAATTCAATGACATTCTAAATGAACTGAACTCAAATTCATCTAAAGTGACACTCAAATACAAATTTAGGATCAAATTCAACAAAAATAAGGATTAAAATCCTGAGTTCACACAACCAAAAAAAAAAAGAAATCCTGAGTTCACCCCAATTCTGTTACATTGACTCCAATCACTCCTGCAGCACCTTGAACAACATTCTGACCTGCACATACAAGAGAGAAATCAATAGTCAATACCACTGCAAGAGAGAACTTTATTAAGGTCAATGCAATACTCATTATACAACAGTTTAGTGCATTCAGCAAGAGAGAACTTTATTAA
>JAJJMA010117560.1:0-16289 GCA_023529015.1 Papaver nudicaule
TTAGGTAATTCCCATAGAGGAACTGCTACCTAATAGAGGATGACTATACCACAATAAGCATTCACCGAAGTGAAAAGAGTTTACGGTCAATTCCACAGAGAAATCTCACGTATGCTTGACGCTTGCGGTTTTTCGTCCCATAATCCTCTATTTATATACCACTCAATAAGATAGGTTGCTTTGGAATTAAGCAACTAGTTACTTGTCCCACAAGTTTAGGAAACCCTAACTTGTAAACCAAGTAAACAGAGATTTATCTCAATTTGAATTCTTTTAACATTTATTTGCCAAGTGTTTTGTTAGCTCAAGAACACTTCAAGATAGAAATCCAACATACCAGAGATAATCTTTATCTTATTGACTCATTGAGATTAGTTAGAGGGACCACAAAAGATTTTTCTTGATAAACAAGTCCAACTAAGAGATAAAGGAGTCAGAGTTTAACCCGTGTGAAAATTCCAGAGAATATTCACCTTGGACGGTTCGGGAACCGCCCTTCTGAATTCCGGCCAGATACATCGAATCTGTGGTTCACGTACATGTACGCGTACAAATTGATGCATTGGAACTTAGGATAATTCCCAAGTCACTGTTCACGAACCGGTTCGTGAACCGCCTTAATTCATAATTAGGGTTTAACTGGATCCGCTGGAAGTTCTGGACTGGCCAGTACTTAGACGTGTTAGACGCCCTCAGCTATATGCCACTGGAATCTTGATCAAGAGTACTCCTTTAGATTCACCCATATCCAACAAGTGATTTGCAAGCAAACCATTGCAATAGAAAAATGGTATCGAATCTATCTCATGCATTCTTGTAAACTTAGTATTCGTGGGAACAAATACCAACATAACACATGGTCATGTAGACAAGAATACAATCTTAATCGCTATTAGTTTCTCTACTAAAGTAGCCGACTATTTCGAAAGATAGAATAAGTAGAATATAAGAATTTTCATAATAATCATAACTCCTACTAACCATTTGTCGATGAAGAATAATTGATGTCTTCTTTGTCTTCACAGTCTTCGTCTTCAAGGTCTCTACTACTTTGTCTATATCCCAATTCCGAAATCTAAACTCTAGTAGCCTAAATCAAGATTGAGTTTTGACACCTAAAACTGACAACCAGCTTGACATACCAACTCTAGTGGGTTTGACCGGACAATGCCCTAACAATTTTGGTACACGGACTTTAAAGTTTCTCTGATTCTTACTCATTGCACAAACAACACGTGGGATTAGCATATTAACCCATGTAAGCTCGAGCGTACCTTTGTGGTTGTTTGAGCTGGATATGTTGTGGTGTTGTCTACGAAATTTTCAACAGGAGTTAAACGAACACATCAAGACTCAAAGGAGAAGTTGAAGAATTCAAGAAACCAAGATACATCTGGGGTTAGATCTTTATTGTATATCTTTTGAATCCATATGTAATTGGGTTTGTCACTAAAATTGACAAAGGGGGAGATTGTTAGGGCATTGTCCGGTCAAACTCACTAGCATTGGTATGTCAAGCTGGTTGTTAGTTTTAGGTGTCAAAGCACAATTCTTGATTTAGCCTACTAGAGTTTAGATTTCAGAATTGGGATATAGACATAGTAGTAGAGACCTTGAAAACGAAGACAGTGAATATAAAGAAGACATCGAATATTCTTCATCGACAAAAGGTTAGTAGGAGTGATGACTTTTATGGAAATCTTATATTTTACTTATTCTATCTTTCGAAATAGTCGCTACTTTAGTAGAGTTATAGCGATTGAGATTGTATTCTTGTCTACATAACCATGAGTTATGTTAGTATTTGTTCCCACAATACTAAGGTTACAAGATGCATGAGATAGATTCGATACCCTTTCCAGTGCAATGGTTTGCTTGCAAATCACATGTAGGAAATGGATGAATCTAAAGGAGTACTCTAGAGCAGATTCCAATGGATTATAACTGAGGGCGTAATAATACGTCTAAGTACTGGCCCAGTCCAGAACTTCCAGCGGATCCAGTTAAACCCTAATCTGAGCGACGACGGTTCACAAACTGGTTCGTGAACAGTGGCACCAAAAATTTCTTCTATGTCTCAAAACGTTGATTTGTACACGGACGGTTCACGAACCGTCCACGTGGATTTACTGCGGGAATTTCACACGGGTTAAACATCTAACTCCTTTATCTCTTAGTTGGACTTGTGCTTATCATAATATCCTTTGTGGTCCATCTAACGAATCTCAATGAGTCAATAAGATAAAGATTATCTTTGGTCAGTTGGATATCTATCTTGAAGTGATTTTGACCTAACAAATCACTTGGCAAATAAATGATAAAAGATTTCCAATTGAGATATATTTAGGGTTTCTTTGTGTGCATGCCAAGTAACGGGTTCGTTTACACGGGCACTTTCTAACTTGTAGGTTAAGAAATTAGTTGATTTATTTCTAAGCAGCCTATCTTATCGAGTGCTATAAATAGAGGGTTAAAGAACGAAAACCACAAGCATCAAGCATACGTGAAGTTTCTGTGTGGAATTGATCGTAAACTCTTTGCACTTCGGTGTAAGCTTGTTGTGGTATAGTCATCCTCTATTAGGTAGCAGTTCCTCTGTGGGATTTACCTAAAGACTATAAAGACTTCTCTTGAGAGTTGGGAAGCACAGGTAGGCGATAACGTAACTCTGTGGTTGTTATCAGATTAACTTATAACCTTGGTAACCTGATCAAGTTCTTGTCTATTCTATAGTCCTTCTCTTCAGCAATAAGGCTATTCAAGAACTGATACGTAACATACGAGGTTGAAGGAAGCAACGCACGGCTGCACTCGGTGTTGTAAGACCTAGTTAGCTCTAGTTGTATAGGTTTCTTAAGTGATTCTTTTTGCAACTGAGGTAGAGACAAGTTGGGCATAGTTTACTCGGTTTACTTGTCAGTCCCCGCTTGTAAGTAGATTTACGTATGACCTGGAGCAATCTTAAAGAAGTCACTTTACGTATGTTAAACTGAAGAGGACAGTTTGAAACATACAGTCATTAATTAAGGTTGCAAAGCCGGTATTGTTGACTTAAGCCTTTAACAGCGGTTGAAGCAACTCCTAGGCCTGTAAAGAACGTCAACTAGGGGAATCAAGTGCGTGAAGTTCTGTGGGGGATC
This sequence comes from Papaver nudicaule, assembly GCA_023529015.1. Taxonomy (NCBI): domain Eukaryota; kingdom Viridiplantae; phylum Streptophyta; class Magnoliopsida; order Ranunculales; family Papaveraceae; genus Papaver; species Papaver nudicaule. The sequence continues at coordinate 3,141 of JAJJMA010117560.1, forward strand.
TAGAGACGTAAGGAGTGTGACAGTAGCCAATTCGCTTGGAGGGATGGAGTTGGTCTCTGTTACATCTCAGACCGAAGTCTTATAGTAGGCTAGTGTTTCTAGACAGTTTTTACTGTGTGGTGTTCAATCTGGACGAGGTCCCGAGTTTTTTCTACAGGTCGTAGTTTCCTCGTTAAAAAATTTTCTGGTGTCTTGTGTGTTTTACTTTCCGCATTATATTCTCTTATTATATAATTAAAGCAAACACAAGAAGTACGTTATTCATAACCGTCGAGTTGGTCCATAATCCATCCAGGGGATTTGCCAAGACTTGACTTGAGTTGGACCGATCACTTGTGATCCTACTCCGGTTATCAGATTTGGATATTGATTTTTGAGATCGTCCATATCTTACCATAAGACTAACGAGCCCAGACAAAAAGTTAGTAGTATTTCGGTACCCTTGCTTTTTCTCTTTCGTTTTCTCATTGTAGATGCGTGAGCTCTCATATGCATCATTGCGTATCTCTTCTAGATCGCTGAGTTGAAGCTTTCTCTGTTTTCCACTAGCGTCCATCTTCATGTTGTATTCTTTGATAGCCCAAAAAGCTTTGTGCTCAAGTTCGACAGGAAGATGACATGGTTTTCCATAAATTTGCTGGAAAGGAGACATACCAATGGGTGTTTTGTACGCTGTCTTGTATGCCCACAAAGTGTCATTGAGTCCAATTTTTCCTCGTAGTGTTCAATGTCTTTTCAAGGATGGACTTGATCTCACGGTTGGAAATTTTACCTTGGCCACTTGTTTGTGGATGATACGGTTGTGAGTGACGTTGTGTTTCTTGAGTAGAGCATGAAAGGACTTCTTCAAATGAGAGCCTCCATCGCTGATCACTACACGAGGTGTGCCCAATTTGGAAAAGATACACTTCACAAACTCACAAACAACTTGAGAGTCATTAGTACGGGTGGCTTTCGCTTCCACCCATTTTAAAACATAATCAACGGCAAGCAATATATACATATTCCCATAAGAACTCACAAAAGGCCCCATAAAATCGATACCCCAAACATCAAATATCTCTACGGGGAGAACTGGTGTTAATGGCATTTGATTCCTAGCACCTAGATTGCCAGTTGATAGGCGTGTAAAACAACTCTCTAAGCATCAATCGATTATGATTTCTTTGCAAGTTTTCGGGTGAATTTATATACTATTAGTATTTTTTATATTTTATGGGAATAATGGAGCTGAATCAAGAAAAGAAGAAGAAACCATTAAGGAGCAAGAACAAAAGAGAAGAAAGGCCAAATACCAACTTCTACTGATTCAAATAGGGATTTTCTTGGCTTTATCTTGAAGAGAATGAAATACAAAGTCAACGACGAAAGAATCAAGTCAATCCGAGGTCGGACGAAAAAGTTATGAGCAAAACGGTTGAGCAAAAGAAGGAAAATCAGAAAATAGGCTAAAAACGAAAACTGCTATGGGGAGTCCTGTTTGTTACCCTTAAGGGGCAACCCGACGCGAATTTCCCTATTTTTGGAATTTGATTGAGTTTTGGAAACCGAAATCAAACGGGATTCAAACAAGGCTTCTATACACTTGAAGCCTATATAAGGAGGAGCTTAGAGATAATTTTAGACATCTTTACACTTTGGTTTCCTCCCCTTTGGGGAGAAGACTCTCTCTTTCTTTTTCTTCTCTATATTTTTTCCATGGGTTTTTGAGAAACCTATAATTGTGTAATTTTCATCGTTATTGGTTCGGGGATGTAATTGGAAGTTCTAGACATGTGAATCAATCTGGCTGGTTAGTTTTTGATGTTTTTGATATCTTTTATCGTTCATGTTCTACCGCACATAAATAATTGCATGATTGATGTATTGCAATATGATTTGATGCTAGTTTGTTTGAGTTGCAAATCAAGTGAATTCGTGTTCATATCTAAAGCTAAATTAGGGTTTTCAATACAAGTTTACAAATCTTGATTACAAGTAGCACTGTGTGGTTATTGCTTGTAGTGATACATCCTAGTAATCACATGTAGAAGCTTGACCTGTGTTAAATAGTTTGCTCGTAGTACTTCTGTTGCATATATTAGCCTAATTCATAGAACTTAAAGCTCACCTGGGATTAAATTAACGTGATCACATGTTACATTAAGTTGTTCTCTGGGTAGTATTCACATATTCATCGTTATGGTATATGATGACATAAGGAATTTACCGGAGTATACTCGCGATGAGGTACTCTAGGGCTATTGGTACGAGAAGGATTGAACATTGGTTCTGATCGATTGAGGAATTTGTTTGGTGATGGAAGATGAAACCATTGATCAGTAATTTCTCCCTCTATTTCTTTCTTTTTATTTTTCTTTATTTTATTTTATCAACTCAACCCCCTATGGTTACATAAGAAGTGAAGAACAAGTAACAATTATATGCTCTCTGTGGGAACGATCTCTACTACCGCTATGCTGCTTGTTAGTATTTGTGGGAAATATCATATTGAATTAAATTGCTGGTTTGACACCCATCACCAGTTCTTTGGCACCTATCACATGCTTTTCAAAACAAGTATGCATCCCTAAATATAGTGGTCCAATAAAAACCACTCTCAAGGACTTTGAGAGCTTTCTTCTTTGAGCCAGAATGGCCTCCACAAGCATACAAATGGCAGAAATTAAGAATAGGCTGAAAGTCAGAGTCTATCGCACCTTCAGATCATTTGATCAGCATAATGCTTCCACAAGTATGGTTCATCCTATGTATACTTCTTTGCATCCTTCTTGACCTTATGTTTCTAAGATGTAGACATAGTACTCGGCACCTTTCTCGTAGCCAAGTAATTAACAATGTCCGTATACCATGGAGGCGAGCTATCAACCGAAAAGAGTTGCTCATCAAGGAGATAATCTTGCAAAGGAATCGCATCTTCGGAACCCCCTAACCTACTAAGATGGTCAGCAACGGTGTTCTCACTTCCCCTTTTGTCATTAATTTGAAGCTTGAACTCTTGTAGAAGAAGAATCCACCGAATGAGCAGTGGTTTAACATCTTTCTTCGTTAGTAAGTTCGGAGTGCCGCATGATCATAGAAAACAGTCACTTCCATACCCATTAATAGTATGATCTAAACTTTTCTAATGCAAATACAGGCCAGCAGTTCGTTTTCAGTAGTTAAGTAGTTGATTTGAGCACTGTTAAGAGTTCTAGAAGCATAATAAATGACATGTGGAATTTCGCCATCTCTGCCCCAACACGGCCCCAACTGCGTAGTCACCAGCGTCGCACATCAACTCAAAAGGCTTGCTATATATAGTCCGGTGATTTGACGATTGGTGCGGTCGTCAACAAATTTTTCAAACTGTCAAAAGCTTTCTTGCAATCCTCACTGAAATCAAAGGTCACATCCTTTTGCAAAAATCGACACAATGATATTGCAATCTTGGAGAAGTCCTTAATGAATCACCTATAAAAACCTGCATAGCCAAGAAATGAACGAACTCCCCTCACATTTGTGGGGTATGATAAGTTTCGAATCAAATCAATTTTTGCTTTGTAACCCCCTAGAGGATACAATATGACCTAGCACAATACCATGGTTCGCCATGAAATGACATTTCTCCCAATGAGCATAGGATTTGTTTCCATGCATCTTTGAAGAATAAATGTAAGGTTATCTAAGCACTTGTCAAAAGATTCGCCACACACTAAAATCGTCCATGAAAACTTTTATAATGCTTTCAATATATTTTGAAAATATACATACCATATAATGTTGAAAGGTGGCAGAAGCGTTGCACAAACCGAGTGGCATACGTCTATAAGCAAACGTGTCGAATGGACAAGTGAACGTCGTCTTTTCTTGATCTTCCGGAGCTATGACAATCTGATTGTACCTTGATAAACTATCAAGAAAGCAATAGTAAGCATGTCTAGCCAATCATTTGATTAATGAAAGGTAAGGGAAAATGATCCTTTCGAGTGGTATAATTAAGTTTGCGGTAGTCGATGCACTCTCCAACCGGTCTGAACTCGGGTTGGTACCAAGTTGTTGTCTTCTTTCTTCACCACCATAACACCAGACTTCTTTGGAAAGACTTGAATTTGACTCACCCATTTGCTATCGGATATGGGATGTATCACCCCCACTTCCAATAACTTCAGGATTTCTTTCTTGACTACTTCCATCATGGGAGGGTTTAAGCGACGTTGAGCTTCTCACTTTGTTTGACCCCTCCTCAAAAAGTATTCGATGCATTCACATGGAAGGACTATTCCCTTGATGTTTGCAATGGTCCATCCAATGGAAGACTTGTGTTCTCTTAGCACTCGTACAAGCTTTTCTTCTTGCACCAAAGTCAGGCCTTTAGCAATGATCACCAGGAGTTCTTCCTTGTCACCTAAATACACATATTTAATGTGATAGGTAGTGGCTTTAATTCAAGAGTGGGTGCCTGCAAAACAGATGGTAAAAGTTTCTCATTAGTACGGGGTAAGGAAACATAAGAAACATTTTTCCTTGTGAAAGTTCTTGTAATGAGTTAAGAAAGCATATAGCTTCCTTTAGCTCATGACCGACTTCTAAGTCGCCTTTTACATCTCTATGAATTCCATACTTTAAACTTTCGGTTATAGACTTCTCTAGTGCATCATCACCTCCTAACTCAAACATTTGTTGAGTAAAAGAATCAACTACATCAATCGAGAAACATGAATGTACATCACTGGGGTGCTTCATCGCATCAAAGACATTGAAGTGAATGGTTTCACCATCAAATTTCATTGTCAAGGTGCCTTCGTCAACATCGATTATGGTGTTGGCAGTTTTCATGAATGTTCTACCCAACAATAATGGCGTAGACGAGGGTGAATCTTCATCATCCATGTCAAGAACATAGAAATCTGCCGGATATACAAACTTATTTACCTGCACCAAAACATTTTCTACAACCCCTTTCGGGTAAGTGTAAGACCTATCAGCAAGTTGTATAACAACATCTGTGTCTTGAAGAGGTCCAAGATTCATAAATTGAATCGGGCATTACATTAATGGAAGCTCATAAATTTAGTATAACACACTCATACCTGGCTTTGCCAATGGTGCAAGGTATAGTAAAGCTACCAGGGTCCTTGCACTTTGGTGGGAGTTTCCTTTGTAGAACCGCAGAGGCGCACTCCCCCACACTTAGAACTTCATTCCCCACAAGCTTGTGCCTGTTAGTGCAAAGATCTTTGAAAAACTTTGCAAAACGAGGAACTTTCTTGATCATTTATATGATGGGTACGTCCATCAATCTTCTTGAATATCTCCCAAATCGCTTTGTCTTGCATCTCCTTCTTTGACTTTTCAAACCTGCTAGGAAAAGGTAGAAGAGTTGCGTGAGTAGAAATAAGAGGTTTAGGGTCGGAATTTGTTACCACATCGGCCTTTTTAGGGGCTGTATTGTCCTTTTCCTCTTCATTATCCGGCTCTAAGACAGATTCTGGTACTTGATTTTCCCGTTCCGGTTGCTCGAGTTGTTTCCCACTTCTTAATGTCACAGCATTGATATTCTCTCTAGGATTCACTAAGGGTTGAGAAGGAAATTTTCCCGCTGCTTGTCCTTCAAGTTTGCTAATTGTGGTAGCTAATTGACTAACTTGATTTTTCATATCTTTCATTGATATCTCTGATTTCTGCCTATGTTGTGCCAATGTATTAAGAATAAGGTTCAACTTATCATCCACACTTGAGCCTTGAGGTTCATGTGGTGGTTTTTGAAAGAATGGAGAACCACCATGTTGATTGTACGAAGGATTTTGGACCACAAATTGCTTGTTAGCGTAGCTGAAATTAGGATGATCTCTCCACCCCAGGTTATACGTGTACTCGAGTATGGATCATATCAAATATGTTGCTGATTTTGATACACATCATTTGCTTATTCTGCATTCCAATCATGTGATGGAAGAATAACTGACGCCATTTGTTGCATCATCTTCTCCATGTGTGAAGAATCATTAACCTCGTTAACCTTTCTTATCATTGGCTCACCTCTAGTGTAGAATTGCTGCGTGTTTTCAGCCATGCTTTCAATCAAGCTTGTAGCTTCTTGAATGGTTTTATTGGTTAACGTATACCACTCGTCGCATCAATAAAATGTCTCTCAATCGGAAGCAATCCTTCGTATAAGTATTGAATGATGATTTGCTCGCTAACTTGGTGGTGTGGACAGCTAGCTAACAACTTCTTGTAGTGTTCCCAATACTCATAGAGAGTCTCTCTGGTCTTCTGCCGAACTTCCGAATCAACGTTGTTTTTGATGCTGGAAAGTACTTCTCCAGAAGTGCCTTCTTCATCGCCTTCCACGTTGGAATACTTCCAGGAGGAAGATAGTACAACCATTCTTCTGCAGCACCGCCTAACGAGAATGGTAAAGTTGTCAGCATCACTTGATCAGAATTCGCAGCCGCTTGCTTTAAACTGGTCACAATACGATAAAACTGCTGCAAATGGCGGTTGGGGTCTTGTCCTTCCACCCCTTAAATTTGGGCAGCAAGTGGGCCAATTGTGGCTTCAATTCAATGAGTCCATCCAACCCTACACAAAAAGGTTGTTGGTCAAAGTTTGGTGATGTAAGATCCTTGAGTGTCTTTGCAGGTGGGGGAAGTGGGTTGCTAATTGGGTTGCTTGCATTCCGAGTCTGAAAATTCACTTGATGAAGAACTAGGAGGAAGTAGAGTGTTCACCGCGAGAATGAATTCTGGTGAGTTTTTGAGCACTTTGCCCGAGCGAGTAGTGATCCCCACTAGGTCTCTTTGAGTAGCCAGAGAGTAGTACCTGAAATAAGATTCTTGAGAGTTGAATTAGAATTTAAAATTGAAATGAAAAACAAGAATAACAACCTAAAACTACCACTGCCTCCCCGGCAGCAGCGCAAATTTTGATGAAGTCGTCAACCTATCAAATAATATATCTCAACTCTTACATAGTTCAATAATGAAGTAGTGAGGTAAGTCGAGTTCGAATCCACATGGAAGTGTGAATATAAGTTGTTAAGAAGAGCGAATTTGTTGTCCTTATGTAGAAAATTCAGAAAATTGTAAGATTGTAATTCAAATTATGATATGGGTATCGATAAAGGAATCATTATCCACTAATGAACATGAGTTTATTCAATCATACAAGTGTAACCTTCTTCGAACCATGTTTACTGACAACTCTAGAATAGTTATAAGTTCAACTAATCTATATGAACTCCAAAATCACTTTGCAAAATAAGTTCTCTACTAGATTCTAGCTAATTAGACTGCTTTGAACAAGTTCTCAAAGTGTAAGAAAATCAACAGGTAAAATTTGTGAGTCGGGTTTGTTCCTAACCACATGTTCATAACTTCGACATATTAACTTAGGGTTATCTATTACGCATCAAAGTCCACAAAATCCCTTTGCAACGTTAATGCTTTGCTACTTGTGATTAGATTTTCCTAACAATTACGGATTAGGTCTATCAAATCTAACGTTAGAATTGCACACGAATTATTCAATTGCACACTTAAACAAAATGCTAACAATCCATGGTCATAAAACAATAGTAAATAATCAGTAAAACATAATTTCAAAGAAAGATTAACTTGCATAAATTATTAAAAACTCATGTCATATAGCTTCAAAATCATCCTCAACCAATAATAAAACTTAGCTACTCATTTTTTGAAAGTAAACAATAAGTCTGTGTAAAATATAGTTTCAAAAACTTAAGAAAAATAGAAAAACAAACCACTGTTATACAACAACCAGTGGTTGGAAAACTAATGTGCGCAGGAACGCGTTGAAGCTTTGTGTTGAACCTCTTTTTGCTGGGCCTAGAACTTCTGAAAACTGATGTCAAAGATACCTGTCTGTAACCCTTTGTTCTTCTTTTATATCCTCCTGTTCTGCCTGCCGACCTAAACCCATAAAACCCAACTTCCTCAACAAGCTTAACTGCCAAATATACTTATGTAATCTCCACCATTCACCACAATTAATCAACGGCAAAAACCCCTCTTCTTAGCTGTTTTGTCGCCCAAGAACTCTTTCTTATTGCTGTCAAATCCTTTTCCATATCAAACCCAACTTAACTTTCTGTATTGCCTTCAAATTCACGTTTTGAACCCTTGCCGGAGACTCACAAAGTTCGAGGAAAACCTGGTGGTTCAAGACTGACAATTCAGGCCTTTCATCGAACATTTCATGTGTGTACAATTGGTGAAATATATATCAACTACTGTTGATTTCTAAGCATTATAATCTCTCCGTCCCATAAAGATTTCACCATCACACAATTACCCAGCATTCCACATCCACTGTATCCATTCTTCAAAACCATCTCATAAGACCTTGCACAACCCACCTGAACCCATAACTAGATGCTGCAGAAAGCCAATTCCCTTATCGTCTTAACATCTCTCAATGTCTACCCTTGTATCTTAGTCAAACTGAACCTAAATTCGAACTAAATGTTCGTTGTTCTGTTAACCCTTGGTTTACACATAACGTACCAGCACCACATCAACCAACTAGTCATAATCCTTGCCAGATTTTCTGACAAAACCATGCCTTAAACCACATATAGAACTCACCTTTTCTCCCAGTTTTTCACCTGAAATATTAATCTCGTTCAAAACCTTGTTAACACCCTTCAACTCACAACATTAAACCTTTATAACAACCACTGAGTCACATCAATGAACCCCACCACATCAACCAGAAACTCCCAGCAACTCAGCTCACATTCAAACCCAACTCATTGTCAATTCATACCTGAAATATTGAATTTCCGTACCCAAACTAGCCGCAAACCAAAACCATAGCTCCTTAGTTATAATTGCTTCAAAAGCCCCTTGTAAAACCAACCACTGACCGTGTAACAACAAAAAACCAACAACATATACCCTCTCTTCACTGGTTATTACAGACAGAAATTGATCCAAATCAACACAATCTCGAGCTTTAATCTCACTGTAATCAGCACCATATATCTTCTAGAATAATCAGCTTCAACACCCTTTATACTCTCTTCCATTTCTTGCTTATATCAACAGCTCAAGACATCACAGCAACACCCAGAAACCCATTGCGCAACAGCTCCAGTACTTGTCGATTTTCACTTGAAATCTTAACTCTTCTTTAATCTTTCACCAGTCGTCAAACTCCAACAGCAACAACGACAACCTAATCTTGTTTAAAAAATGAGAACAAAAAACCTGATTTTGTTTTTCTGTAACATTGGATTCTAATGTGAATTGATTTTTTCTCTACTCCTTGCACACTGCACTTTATGTGTGTTGAAATCCACTATCAAATCTATGGTCTTAATGTTAAGCCCAAAACTTTATTCTTCAAATCATCCTGCATTTCAACGGCCCACTAGACAAAGCAACACATCCAACTTCCTTTTTCCTATCATTGGCTTATTCTCTGACCTGCAAACATTTCCTCTACTAGATAACAAAGTAGATATTGCTGGTTTGAGCAAGAGTACCAACATAAGATTTGTTTCTCTTCTTTTATGTGATTTTAAAGTTTTTATATCTGCAAAATATAAAACAACGTTAGATAAATAATTTATGAGGCATTAGCTAGACAAAAGTGTATTAATAAGGTACTATTGATTAAGTGTTTTAAGGGGATTACATGCGCAGGATCACTTTGTGATTGGAGATACATGAATACTGAGTGGAAGCATTGTGATTGGGACCAGAGTTCTAGCCATCGTGACCGAAGTCTGATAGTAGGCATGTACGGTGTATTAATTCTTAAGAGTATTCATTTTGGTCTGGACGAGGTCCCGTGGTTTTTCTGCTCGATTGCAGTTTCCTCGTTAAAAAAATCTTGTGTATGTTGATTTACATTTCCGCAAGTTTAATATTGTTATAATCATTTATCTCAAGTAATTGACAAAAAGTCCTATACAGGGTGCTAATAAAATGATTTGGTGGTGTACTCGGTACCCTCGCCTTTTCAAAGTTGGTTGTCAAAGTTAGATGGGCAAAACTCAATACTTAATTTAAGTCTACTAAAGTCAGTTCTGGACTAGGGTTAAATTAGGATGTTGAGACACACATCGAAGCAACCTGAAGATCGAAGATGGAACAGAAGCGTGGAATATACGAGGGCTTCTCTAAGGTTAGTAAAACTTTGATTCGATGAATGTCCATTACCTTTTCTATCATCCGAAATATAGTCGAGATTTTAGTGAAAAGGATCGGGGATACCGAGATATACCACCAACTTTTGTCGTGAACCTAGTTGATTATGGTTGTTTGAACGATCTCACAAATCAATAGTCAAACAACAACCTGATTATAGTTCAGAGAACCGAACCCTAACAAGAACGTAGTTCTCGTAGATCTTAATGGAGATGGATTCACTCAAAGGTTATAAATCAACAAACTTGCAATTACTTCAATTATATAGATCAGAGACAATATAATGCGGAAGGGAAAAGTAATGCAACACACCAGAATTTTGTTAACGAGGAAACTGCAAACCAGCAGAAAAACCCCGGGACCTCGTCCATATGTAAACACCCTCAGTATTAACCGAATACAGACGCTAGCCTACTCTCAGACTTCGGACTGGAATGTATCGAGACTGAATTAACCCTACAAGCAATTCAGCTACCAATGTGCTCCTACGTCTCTTGGATCCCGCAGAAACCTATGTACTTGATTCCCCTAGCTGACGACGTCCTTTACAGGCCTAAGAGTTTCTCCACTTCCCTTAGTGAAGACTAGCGCTACCCTGCCTCTAACAGGATGCCTAAAAGTATCCAAGTGATTAAACGAGAATACGATTGTGATTTTCTTTAGACTTAGAGTCAAGGTTAATGGGAATCTGATTTACTGAATAAGGCTTATTGATCTAGCCTAAAACAGTTTTACCTCCTAACGCTTGACGAACTTAGTATGAAACCTAGTTCGTGAATTTGCGTTACGGAACTTCTAGGGTTTACGATTCAAGATCTACCTTACGAAGTTTCTATCAAATCTTGGTCGTGATAAGATTGAAAGAATTCAATTGACCCAAGATACAAGATCAGGAATTTTACTTCCGACTTGTGCTTCATGATCCTCAAGTGAAGCCTTTCAATAGTCGTAGTCCAAAAGGACTTCGAGATGACGACCAACCTTTATGCAAGGATACATGGATGTGTAGAGGATTGCAATTGTATCTTGCAGAAGGTCATCTATTTATAGTGATCACCAAGGGAGGCTTTGCTTAAAAGTTAAGCAACCTTGAGTAGGGCTCAAGCAAGTTCCGGAACTAGGAAAGTCCATAGCTTTAATTCCAATTTTCAATCTTCTTCTAACTTTGGACTAGGCCAATAGTTAAAGAAAACTCAACCTTGATAGAAGGTTTGCAACTTCTGGTCCAAAACATGTTTGAACACCGCGTGGATTAAGTAGTTGAATTCCATGGGCTAAGTAATGACAAGTCCGTGAACTAATCATTCCAGAACCGGAAACTCAATGATATGAAAGTTGAGAGTTTTCCATGGCTTATGTGTACGCGTTCACCGTTGAGGTCATTTCATGAGACAATTCAACTTGCTCTACCTATACATATTATCACGGTTGTGACAAATGCAAAGGCGGAGAATCCTAGAATACCTTCGGATCTTATAAACAACATCATAGACTATTGATATGATAGAATGGTAAGTACGAAATACGGAAAGGAACAACTTTTCTAACCTTTAGCGAGGACGTTATGATTTATCAAGTAGTAAGCTCCGGTCTTCGTCTTCAATGGTCTTCGTCTCGATTACCTAAAACTATCCTAGTCCGAGTTGTAGAGTAAACTTATTAAGGATTGTGTTTTTGTCATCTGAACATGACAACTGACTTGAGATAACAACATCAGTGGGTTCAACCGAGCAATGCTCTAACAATCTCCCCCTTTGTCAATTTTAGTGACAAAACCAATCTTACATATGGATTCAAAAAGTAAAATCTTTTAGCCTTAACCATAATGTACTTGATCTTCTTGTAATCTTCAATGTCTTCGAATAAGAGTGTTCCTGCAAGTGAAAATTTAAGGTACAGATAACAAACTTCAAAGATACCACACATCTTGGTTCTTAGAAGGACATAGTCCAACAGGAGTGTTAGGGCATTGTCCGGTCAAACCCACTAGCGTTGGTATGTCAAGCTAGTTGTCAGTTTTAGGTGTCAAAACACAATTCTTGATTTAGCCTACAAGAGTTTAGATTTCGGAATTGGGATATAGACTAAGTAGTTGAGACCTTGAAGACGAAGACTGTGAAGACAAAGAAGACATCAATTATTCTTCATCGACAAAAGGTTAGTAGGAGTTATGACTTTTATGGAAATTCTTCTATTCTACTTTCTCTATCTTTCGAAATAGTCGTCTACTTTAGTAGTGTTATAATAGCGATTAAGATCGTGTTCTTGTCTACATGACCATGTGTTATGTTAGTGTTTGTTCCCGCAAATACTAAGGTTACAAGAATGCATGAGATAGATTCGATACCATTTGTCCATTACAATGGTTTGCTTGCAAATCACTTGTTGGATATGGGTGAATCTAAAGGAGTACTCTTGAGAAAGAGTCCAGTGGATTACAGATGAGGACGTTACACACGTCTAAGTACTGGTTAAGCGCAGAAATTCCAGCGGGTCCTGTTAAACCCTAATATGAATAGCGGGCGGTTCCCGAACCGTACGTGGAATAGAAACTCGGATTTTCTTCTGAGTTCCAGAGTGTCATTTTGTACGCGTACCTACGCGAACCTTACTTTTGGCTGTGATTCAGATGGACGGTTCGCAAACCGTCCCAAGTGAATATTCTTCTAGATTTTCACTCGGGTTAAACTCTGAACTCCTTTATCTCTTAGTTGGACTTGGATTATCACGAAAATATCTTATGTCGTCCATCTAACGGTTTTCAATGTGTCAATAAGATAAAGATTATCTCTGGTCTGTTGGATTTCTATCTTGAAGTGTTTTTGAGCTAACAAAACACTTGGCAGATAAATGATTAATGAATTCCAATTGAGATTAATCTCTATTACTTGGTTTGCAAGTTTAGGGTTTCCAAAACTTGTGGGATAAGTAATTGATTGCTTTATTCCAAAGCAACCTATCTTATTGAGTGCTATAAATAGAGGCGTCT